>JAYXIM010046289.1:0-213952 GCA_037575425.1 Anastrepha fraterculus
TTTTGTTTCGGCCGAAAGTACTGATAGAGTTTGACACCTAATGGAAGAGCGTCTATCAGCAGAGCAGGTCTTGCAGAGATACGGTTTATCAGATGAGAGCAAGAAATCCACATCTGCCTGTAATAAACCAACACAATCAAGGTGAAAGAACTCTTGACATTCAGCACACTGCACTTTCGGTTGAGGACGATCAACTTTTTGTCCACATACACACGGCATATTTGTCTTGTTTTTTATTTAGTTTTTTAATTACACAAATTTGAATTTAGTTCAGACTATAATAAATATAGCTTAAAGTCACTGTCTTTTAATTTTTGATATTAACACTAAAATGCCATTTTATATTATGTCGAAATAACTTTTGTATAGCAAAAATACAGAGCGAGTAGAAAAACACGTCCGACCAATGTAATAAAATATTCGCCCTCTAGCGTTAAGTGCTGCTAATACTTG
Organism: Anastrepha fraterculus; assembly: GCA_037575425.1. Classification (NCBI taxonomy): domain Eukaryota; kingdom Metazoa; phylum Arthropoda; class Insecta; order Diptera; family Tephritidae; genus Anastrepha; species Anastrepha fraterculus. The sequence continues at coordinate 454 of JAYXIM010046289.1, forward strand.
AAATATTCTCGATTACTTAAATAAAAGCAGATATTTTGACTTTGATTTAATTTATTTCTTAAAGATAATAATTTCAAGTTCATTATAAATTTTAGGTTTTAAGTACAAAAATAAATAAATTACATATTTAATAATAAAATGTTTAACTATTTTTTAGCCCCTGGCAGTGGCAGCGACATTAGCGGCTTGTTGTGCTATACCAAGTCCTTGAATGGTGGCATCTCTTGTATGTTGACCCACGCGTTCCTGTCGAAAACGGAAAGAGAATTAGTAATCCAAAACAAGGGGAATGGAAAAGATATTGCAATATTTGCAACACTTACGATTTTCTTGCCGATCTTCTTCAGCCAACCTGCCTCAGTTTGTCCTGCGAAAATGGCAATCACCACAGCCAAGAAGATGAAGACTTTGTTGAAGTTCATTTTGTTTGATTTCTTGATAGACAGATTATGTGAAACAAGTCGGCTTGGCTGCTCTTAATTTGATTTACTTGTTGGGCGTTTCAAGTGAGTTTGATAACATTGCAATTGACGCTGTGGCTTTTATAGCGAGCAGAAGTTTGCAGCAGACTCTTATTTCACGGGGGATCACTCGTGTCTATGATAGTGTGATTGCATAGGTACATATACATATATGCTATTAATGTGTATACAAAATGTGTGCCAACTGTTCGATTTCAATGTCAATGACATTTGTGCAATGGGATTTGAATATGGCGTAAGCCCAGAACTCTGACAGGTTCACATATAACTAGATTTTTTACGAGCTTAACTCCCAATCCGTAATTGAAAAGCGAGAGCACCCATACAGAACTCCTCTCCCGGAATCCGAGATTATAAAATAACCTTAGATTAGAAAAACACTTTATCCCATACAACCCTGCGATTTCTGTGTTATCGATAGTTATTATTACGAATGTAAGGAGATACGTCAAAGTAAAAACTAAGCATATTAGACGGCGGCATACAAAAGAGGTCTGCAGACATAATCCTACTACAATTTTTGTTAGATATTATTCTCTTCTTAGATATTCTTAGATATTATTACTTATGACTTAATATTACAGAAAAACCCGTGTGCACATATTCGCATTTGTTGAAGGAAAGAAATATAGAACGAAATAAAATAATAATTAGAATTTCGCATTGCGATTTATAGCAATACTTACTTAGCAATCATCGCACACCTGTAAGTGAATGAACTTTATGGGCACAACATTTTTTGTATTTTACAAAACATACAGGAGTGATCGTTGCTCCTTATTCAGAAGTGCACTTTTATGGATGTGTGTTTTTTTTTTTTGTTTTGTTGTTTTTTGTTTTAATGGTTCAGCGTACCGCAATTTGGTGATTCCTAATACTGTTAAGTATTACTAGGTACTACTTCACGGGAGGGAGTGCGGCCTATTGCCTCTACGTAAGCATCAGCACCGTTGTTCAGTGCGACGCAGCTTGGTAATTACTATTCTTGCCATGCTACTGACAGCGGACCAATGTTCTTCTGAATCAAGCATGATATCTACTAGGTTGCTAACCATCATTGGCTTCCCCACCCTATCACTCAAATCTACTCCTTCCAGCTCATAACGAGGGCAGACAAAAAATTCGATAGTGCCTCTGTTGATACGGGTTAAGTGGAAGTGCCACAATTTACGCGTAAGGAGCGTAAAAAATAATTAAAATCAACTATGGATGGTGTTACCGACGAAAAGTACGGCCGAGCAGTAAATATTTCAGTTTTTGTTAGTAGCCGGGTGGATTCTGCCGGGGATTTATTGCGATTGTGCGTTTGATTATACGAATTTTGGTAACAGCATCCCAGTTTTTTAATTACAATAAAGATATGGAATATCTTTATTACAAGAATATATGGATCACCATGGGTGATTTACTTTTGAAATTTCGAAATTCCGAAGAAAAATGTTGGAGGAAATTTAAATTGTTTTATTTTTATTTCGCTGTCATACATAAATGCAGTTTTAATAAAACATACATACATACGCAAGCAGAAAAATCCCAAATGACTGAGTAGAAATTTCATTCATTCATTCATTAAAATTTCATGTACTCGTAACATAAAGTTCGCGCACTTTTCGCTATGCACCCCATAGGAAAAACGTCGACTGGTGTACTAAATTTCTCGTGCAAAAATTTACTAAAATTTTCTGAACTTTTCTGCTACTTTTACACAGAACTACTCGATGTGGCAGTGTGGAACTAAAAAATTAGGGTTACCCTGTAACCCTTACCCTTTGGTTCCGAAAAAGCGAGATATACTTTTAATCGAGTACAATTGAAGAATTCACTAAAAGCAGCAATTCGGAACGAATCCATTTTCGAGCGGGGAAGGTGTACACATATACATACATAGAGGTTTGTAGTTTTTTACGTTTTCCTATTTCTTTTGCACATTCGTTTCTGCCTTTGTCTCAGGTTTTGCAATATTTGTTGTTGTACTGTTGGTGCAAATAATATCAGAAATGGTTTTCGAATAAGTTTAATGATCGTGGATTATTAGTCATTTTCAGTGATTCCTTATGATTTGTGTTTCGGTGTTGATTTCGTGACAAAACTGGCGTATTTTTTATCAGGAATTAAATGAAGACAGAAATTACTTTTGCTTTGGATTAGTGCCCATAGTTTCGGGGTAGCATAAAACAAATAATTTGCAGTCTTTTTTGTTTCGGCATATTTCATTCCTAATATCTTCAAGAAACAGTTTAATGTTTTCCATTTCATAAAAGTACGGATTTTGAGTGAAAACTATTTGTTGGTTAATATAGCAGAGCAACTTGTGCTCTATGAATATTTTAAGTAAGAAAGAACATAAAAACATGCCTGAATATTCCAAAGAAAATACTACTCATTCGAGCAACATTTTTTAATTCGTATCAACTTTTACCTCCAATACTCGATGAAGATCTAAAAGTGGATACCATACCGAAAATCTTAAATACATAATTACTCGGAGGTTTGTATACAGGATTAACTTTGGGACACAACTTCTATGATATGAGTAAAGATTCATAAGATGATTACATAAAAGCATTTACACATAACATGAAATAAAACTATCTTCTTCTTCTTCTTAATTGGCGCTATAACCGCTTACGCGCTTTTGGCCGAGTTTAACAAAGCGCGCCAGTCGTTTCTTTCTCGTGCTAACCGGCGCCAATTGGACACACCAAGTGAAGCCAAGTCCTTCTCCACCTGATCTTTCCAACGCAGAGGAGGCCGCCCTCTTCCTCTGCTACCACCAGCTGGTACCGCATCGAATACTTTCAAAGCCGGAGCGTTTGTATCCATTCGGACGACATGACCCAGCCAACGTAGCAGCTCGATCGTTTCATTCGTCTGCGATATGTCTATGCCGTCGTAAAGCTCATACAGCTGCATCGTTTCAGCGTCTGCAATAATCGCCGTTGCCAACGTGCAGAGATCTAAATTCTCTCGAACACTCAAAGTGTCGCTTCATCGGATGTTGTCATCGTCCAAGCTTCTGCGCCATACGTTAGGACGGGCATGATGAGAGTCTTGTAGAGTGTTAGTTTTGTTCGTCGAGAGAGGACTTTACTGCTCAGTTGCCTACTTAGTCCAAAGTAGCACTTGTTGGCAAGAGAGATTCTACGTTGGATTTCAAGGCTGATATTGTTATCGGTGTTAATGCTGGTTTCTAAATAGACGAAGTCTAAAGTCTAAAACTATCTTACATTTAAGATAAACGGATTTTAAAAATCTCGCATACCTATACTAATACAAACAAATTTTAAAGTAAGCCATTAAAGTAAGCCATGTGAACCCATATATCACAAATAAAAATGAAAATGCAAAGCAAGTACATTTTAAAGTAATAATTAATTTGAAAAAAAAGAACATATTCATTGCACTCCATAAAACCAACATAAGTATTCGTAAATAAATAACTAGGATCATAGTAAAAAACAAATTATTATTGAGCTAAACTGTGTACGTAAGAAGAGCAAAGTATTTGAAGTGGAGTCTTGATGAAAAGTATCAGGCGGCCTTAAACCCTTGTCGGCTGAACTGTCAACAGGTAGTGATTAGCCATTTGAAGACACTGACTTGTATCTCCACCGTTACAAAATATTTCGATATCTTCTTTTATCAGCGGTGCGATAAATTACTCGTATATGTCTTTCGATTTCAGGAAGTTTGGGTAGTTGGGTAGTTTACATGAGTGACGCTGTTAATGTATTTATTCAAATCTTATTCACAAAAAGACTGTAATTTTAGAAGTATGTAGCCCAAATAGGTCATTAAAATTCGTTACAACAGAGGAAACGTACAGCATAATATTGCAACGCTGTTTAATTCTTCCAATTATTTTTCAAACAAACACGTAACACGTAACGTAATTTATTATGTTTTGTTTCTCCGAACATTAAGAGTAAATCTTCAGAAAGTAAATTAAGCCAAATTTCTTAAAAAAGAAAAAAAATCAAAATTAGTACAAGCTAATCTTAAGCCAATCGGCGTCTCAAAACAACCGGGGTCTTGGGAGCGGTATCCCCAATATGGTCATGTGTATACATACTCGTGTGCTCCAATAATAATGGTTCTATCGGGTAGCTTTAATAGCTAGTTCTTTAATTTATAAGAGGAATAATGTTTTACAAATAAACAAGTAAATAATATTTTTTTATATGTCCAAGCATAAATGTAAGTAAAAAGAATAAGTTTGGGAAACTGACCTACCATCAATAGCTGCCCTACGCTATTGACGTCTGTTGAAGAAATATTAGATATTACTAACGAATAAAATGCATATTTTTCGTATGTTTCAAAGGCGCAGAAAACAAAAAAAAATATTCATAAGCACTTTATTTAAAAATGGGGTTTTACATTAAGTTCAAGGTCATTAAGTGAAGTATGAGTTTCAAAAGTTTTATGAAACTCACACTATAACAATTATAGCCTCGTTTGTTGTATAACATTTATTATTTTCCATCCCCGGGGGCTTCAAGACTGTTAACTATTTAACACCAATGCCTTCGCTTCGATTCCTACCTCTCCTCTATTTAAGTATAACGAACTTTCTTATACATATGCACATACATGCGTTATGGGCCAGATGTGACAAATAACATTGCATAAAATGTAAATACAACTTGTCCTTTTGTTCTTTCATTCACGTTCTCGTAATGGGCTTTCTTATCACACGACTAGAAAATCCCCTTCGATCAGCTACGCTTGCATCAGCCAACACTTCCTTTTGTCTATAAAAGTACTCGACTCGATGAAGGCCAATCATTCATCTCTCCAAGTTCGTTGTCTCTCCATATTTCGCTTAATGCAAAATGAATGCAAAAGTTGCTGCAGTCTTTGTTGTGTTCCTGCTCGTTGCTGCCCTGGGATTCACACGGGCCGATTGGTTAGACGATCTCAATGAAGGAACTGTGAGTGGATTTTGAGACACTTTTTCCTCTATTTATTTCTGGTTTCCCCTTTTTTAGAGCCAAGTTGTTTCTGTGGTCAACGAAAATGCAGGAAAACTTAACAAATTGGCCACAAATATTGACATTCTCGGAAAGATATTAAAAAACATCGACCCGGACTCCAGTGACGAATAACAATGGGTTTCAATTATTCATATTAGATTACGTCATCTTTTTAATTATTGTAAGTTCGTGTAAAAAATGATAATTAATAAAAATCTTATAAAACATAACCACATTTTTCATCTGATGTACTGGGAATAGTAGAAATAGTACTTACAACTATAAATACATGTATGTAGGTTCACTATAGTTGCTTTAGGGCTCAGTGAGTATGAATATTTTCTTGATTGATTTGATTTGTAGTGAGGCTCTCGAATACTTTGGCAGGATCAGAGTAGTGCATACTTCATCAATTTCAATGCCCTAAATGAAGGAAAAGGATTCTCTCAGGCGCTATTGAAAAGGAATGGTAGGTATTATTAGTTCCAGATCTCTGAAGACATCGAAGGTTGTCTCATGAACCTTTGGAAATTTTTGAAGAAGACATTTCTTTGAACCGGAAGATCGGGGTCTAATACGGACGATGGAAGATTGGCTCCCATTGGAGATGATCATTCAAAATTTACCATGCGATACGATGATTCAATCCCAAGCACACCATAGTGAAAATGGTTTTCGTAATTTTATTAAATAATTTATCCGAAGAAATATTTGGGAGCACAAGCATTCAAATCGAATGCCAAAATAAAAATATGTATAGCTCACAATAACTGAACTGCGTTGGCGAACTTAATAATTCGGAGAATTTACTCACTCACCAACCCATTCGGCAACCCCATAATATTATGCCATAATATAATATTACGTCACTAATAATTATTTTGCTAATCAAAAATATACTCCAGCCGGACATAATCTATGAAATTTTTTTCCGTAGATAAAGATTAGCTTCTATCTTTAGTTTAATTCATGCTTTGGGCTATTAATAACACCCATTAAGTGCATCATACAGGGTCTTTCGAGTTCTTCGAGTTTGTTTTTATATTTTTGGACTTTTATATTTGTTTATTGACATTTGCAGTAAAGGGAAGCTGCATTTTATGAAAAACAGTAAAACGCAAACGAATGCAATTGCTTCTCAACATATATTCGTGCAATGTCCGAATACAGTCCACCTAATCGATCAAATGGGAATGAGTTCCATATGGGATAATTTTTTCCTTTGATAATTTCTTCTTCCTAATTAATCTCATTTAAGCTTTTTCGGTGACATTAATTCAAAAAATCATTTGGATTATATTTTTCCGCCTGTACATACAAAAAAGGTTACTGAACTACAAACCTTTAGTTAAAAAGGTTTACAAAATAGCCAAAGAGTTTTTTAAAACGGAAAATTGTAAGCTTTCTCCTTATATTTTTAATACTGCGAAATTCCTAGAACTAATAGAACAAGAATTTGAGAGGGTCCGTCAGCAACGAAGCTTTGTTAGAAATTTCCGAGAGTTGCGGGGTAGAATTAATTCTCAAACGACTAGCTTTATAGTTTTTCGGCGGGTATGTGTGAGGATGTGCATTGCAATAAGAGACAATTGAAGAAGGAATGTTCAGGTGGATATTTCAAATGTTTCAGAGTTCTTACATGTTCTCTACACATACATATATACACATCCGATATGCACTCCTGAATCAGGTTTACAGAACCCTTGCGATAGCTACTACACCCAAAAACCCACCCATGCTCTATATAAAATATGTAAAATTTTGTTCTCATAGACGGGAACCTGTCAGAGCTCTGGCCTTACACAACTTCTTTCTTCGATATTAAAATGCCAGTGCACAAATGTCATTGACATTGAAATCGAACAGTTGCCCCACATTTTGTATACACATAAATCCCATATATACATACATATGCACCTATAGCTAAGTGTGTACCTACACAATCACACTATCATAGACACGAGGGATCCCCCGTGAAATAAGAGTCTGCTGCAAACTTCTGCTCGCTATAAAAGCCACAGCGTCAATTGCAATGTTATCAAACTCACTTGAAACGCCCAACAAGTAAATCAAGTTAAGAGCAGCCAAGCCGACTTGTTTCACATAATCTGTCTATCAAGAAAACAAAATCAAACAAAATGAACTTCAACAAAGTCTTCATCTTCTTGGCTGTGGTGATTGCCATTTTCGCAGGACAAACAGAGGCAGGTTGGCTGAAGAAGATCGGCAAGAAAATCGTAAGTGTCGCAAATATTGCAATATCTTTTCCATACCCCTTGTTTTGGATTACTAATTTTCTTTCCGTTTTCGACAGGAACGCGTGGGTCAACATACAAGGGATGCCACCATTCAAGGACTTGGTATAGCACAGCAAGCCGCTAATGTCGCTGCCACTGCCAGGGGCTAAAAAATAGTTAAAACATTGTATTATTAAATATGTAATTAATTTATTTTTGTACATAAAACCTTAAATTTATAATTAACTTGAAATGATTACCTTTAAGAAATAAATTAATCAAAGTCAAACCATCCGATTTCATTGAATTAATTAAAAATGGGTACTTAGGCAAGGAGTCGATACGATTCTCATCCGAGTATATTTTAACTATTGGCGGCACTTAACGCTAAGTGGTGAATATTTTATTAATCTGAAGCCATTTATTAAACGCGTCTTATATTTCTTATGGTATTTCTGGAATGGATTTCTTGTACTGTTGAGAGAATACAGAAGGAGGCGTATTTTTTGGACTTTGGTCTCAGTGAATGTGACAGGACCAGCTGTTGTGCTCGTAATACTTCTACGAGAATTATCTTCCTTAAGTTTGCTCTTCATTTTTGTTTATAAATATTCACTATTTTGAATTTGTCTTTTTAGTTCTCTCTCATATCTCTCATCCCCGTCTCGGCAGAGGTGCGCCCATTTTTCACTTCAATCTGGGCCATCGAATACCAGACGTATCAGAGAGATGTAATCAGGCTTCGTCCCTACAATCCCTCTAAAATTTATAGGGCTCGGTAATTTATTATATGACTCTATCTAGGAGGCAAATTTAACTTCGGGAATCCTTTGATACATCACAACTTCTATGTTTACGGGGGAAAATTAAAGATCAAGTGTGCTAAATTTCGTTAATATCAGATTTAAACTTTTAACCCTCCAATTCGTGGTGTGATACTTGTTGTTGTCCTACAAATGAAGTGACCAACAGTTCTAAATGGTGATGATATTGAAGGTACGTCTTCCAATCAAACTAAACACATAATTTTTTTAAGTATTTTATCATGGAAAAACTTACACCTCAACCACGCTTACAAATCGTACAATTGTGATACGAAAATCAACGCTCTGTGAACAGTGTTCATCAGGCGCTCAGGCCAACTTATGGTGCTTCGCGATGAAGCCCATTCTTGGCTTAATGTCTATGCCGAAGCCTCTCAATAACAGCCACTGTTTGTTTGAAGACAGGAGGTACTTCGTTTTGTCCTCATTCACCACCAGACCCATTCGCTTTGCCTCTTGATCCAGTTTGGAGAAAGCAGAACTAACAGCGCGGTTGTTAAGGCCGATGATGTCAATATCATCGGCATACGCCAACAATTGTACGCTCTTATGAAATATGGTTCTTGAGCGATTAAGTTCTGCGGCTCGTACGATGTGTGTCGATTCTCCTTTCGTGGGTCTTTTCCAAGATTTGGACTATTGTAAATATTTGGTCGATGGTAGACTTTCCAGGTCTAAAGCCACACTAATAAAGTCCAACCAGTTTTTTGACGGTGGGCTTCAGCCTTTCACACAATACGCTCGCTAGAACCTTATAGGCGATATTTAAAAGACTAATCCCGCGGTAATTGGTACAGATTGCAGGATCCCCCTTCTTATGGATTGGGCAGAGCGCGGTTTCATCCGACCATATTTTGCATAGGAGCTGATGCATGCACCTTACCAGCTCCTCGCCGCCATGTTTGAATAGCTCAGTCCGTCGGTGCCTGCGGCTTTGTTGTTCTTTAGCCGCGTTATCGCTATTCTCACCTCGTCATGGTCGGGTAGCGGAACGTCCATTCCGTCGTCGTCGATTGGGGTATCGGGATCTTCACACTCTCTGTGACATGCGCAGGTATCACTGTTTAATAGGTTCGAGAAGTGTTCCCTCCATAATTTAAGATTGCTCTGGATGTCAGTCACCAGTTCGCCGTCTTTGTTCTTACAAGAAAACGCCCCGGTCTTAAAACCTTCTGTAAACCGCCGAACTTTCTGATAGAAATTCCGGGCGTTGTTCCTGTTGGCCAGCATATTTCGGCCTCGAGCGATCCTACATGGCTCGCGTTGCGCCCGATCGCAGCGTGGCTCTATGGGCGGCATCCTTTCTTTCTGCGGCAGCATAACATTCCTCGTCGTACCAATTGTTTTTTTCGGGCTCGCCGGAATCCGATTTCTTCTTCGGCGGCGGTGAGTAGGGAACGAGAAATGTTGCTCCATTGCTCGTGCATGCCGGTTTGTGGGGCAGTGCTCTCTGAGAGCAGGAGTGAGAGTCGAGTGTCGAATCTTCTGGCTGTCTGTTGTGATTGCAGCTGTTCGATGTCGAACATTCTTTGCGTAGGTAGATGTACGTTTTTTGCTGCACGTTTTTTTGAGGCGTGTGCGCAGTTTGGCTGCAACAAGGTAATGATCCGAGTCAATGTTGGTTCCTCGGATCGTACGTACGTCTGATACACTAGAAGCGTGTCTTCCATCTATCACAACATGATCGATCTGGTTTCGCGTTTTTCGATCAGGGCACAGCCAGGTAGCTTGGTGGATCTTTTTATGCTGGAATCTGGTGCTGCAGACTGCCATGTTTCGGGCCCCGGCGAAGTCGATCAGCCTCTGTCCGTTACCGGATGTTTCGTTGTGCAGGCTGAATTTTCCGACTGTGGGACCAAAAATTCGGGTGAGGCACATTGTATAGACCAACCGGACCCACCTTAATTACTCAGGCTCAATATAACTTTGTTATTAATGAATGCGGTTCGTTATACAGATTTTTTTTTCTGGCGGAAAATGTTCTTATTGCTTTTTATGGATTCATAACTGTTTGAGGTCTCAAAATACAGCTCTCTGCAGAAGACATTGCCTAGATTTCAATTTCGATGCTTCCTGTCAACAGCTAATAAATTTGGCAATACACAAAAGCAGGGTATTCTACTAAAATAAGACAAAACCAACACTTATTTGTTAACAAGAAAAATTCATTTCGCAGCCACAATGAGATTGCTTTTCTTTGTCCATTTAATTTAAGATTTTTTCAGTAGTTTCACCTCTTAGTGGTAAAGGGTGCCTTAAAGGTAATTGTGCGTGCAACGCGGTTTTGTAAAATACAAATTTTGCCACACTTGGTTTCTCACATTTTACTGTCACTCATTGAGTTAAACACTCATCCAAAATGCGGTGAAAATCGCCTTAATGATTAAGCGAGTAAGAGGGGACTCTTGTGATTACAAAATATTGGATTCCCCAGTTAAATCTCTGTTGTTCGCTTTTAAAATAAAAATAAACGTTTTTACTTTAGAATGCAACTTTCATTAACATATTTGACTAAAATAGTATCTCTTATCATTGTTCGAGTACAGCCTTACGTAGGTGTAACTAAATTTATATTTCCTTATCAGCCAATAAGTAAAGCGAATTATTTGTTTAAAAACGGGGATTCTCGCAAAATACTTACATACATAGATGTGTGTCTGTACTTATACGACTATGCATACTTTACGCTATTCGGCACATCCGTCGAGTTGAGTAAGAGACAAAAACAATAATAAAATAAAAACAGAATTGCAGAGTACTCCCACCTTATCAGTATCACTTTTACACACACGAACTTCAATACTATCATACGACTATAGTGGATGCATGAAAAGTGCTAGTGATCCCCCGAAAAATGATAGGCATGTGATTTTTTTCTACGGAAGCCTTCATTCTACTGATTGGTATAAAAACCACAGCCGTCAGATGCAATGTTATCAAACTCACTTGAAACGTCTCAACGAGAACAGTTGCCAAATCAAATCAAACAAAATGAACTTCAACAAAGTCTTCATCTTCTTGGCTGTGATGATTGCCATTTTCGCAGGACAAACGGAGGCAGGTTGGCTGAAGAAGATCGGCAAGAAAATCGTAAGTGTTGCAAATATTGCAATATCTTTTCCATTTCATATGTTTAGGATTACTAATTTTCTTTCCTTTCTCGACAGGAACGTGTTGGTCAACACACAAGAGATGCCACCATTCAAGGACTTGGTATAGCGCAGCAAGCCGCTAATGTCGCTGCCACTGCCAGGGGTTAAAAATTAGTTAAAACGTTCCATTATTAATTTATTTATTTTTGACCATAAATATTTGCTGCCTGTTAAGAAATTCATATTCCTTTTTTCATAATTTGTATGCTCATTACCTCTAAGAAAATAAATTATGTCATTCAAATTCTACTCTAAATATTTCACCTATTATTTCAATTGAGGTGGGTGCTTAAATGAGGACCAGTATTTCTTCTGTACAGGGCATTTGTTGTACGCTTGATGACATCACAAAACGCGAACTTATCATAACAGTCAGAGATAACATTATAAATTCCCCACATCATTCGTTCATTCAAGTTCCGTAAGAAACGTTATGAACTACCTGATTCCATACATTACTCCTTAACCGACGCGGAGCCCACTTGTGAGGTATCAATTTGTGTTTGGGCTAGAAGGAATGAGCACAAAAGTCGGTTTCTGAGTTTTCTATTAGTACAGCTTTTTATATCATCATCGGTTACTGCCTAATGGGAGCACAGGGAAAGTATGAGATTTCTTACCATAACGCGACAACATCGCTGCCTAAACTCTTACCTCTTTGGATGTCCGGCAGACTTGGAATCTGCAACTATATAATATTTCATCGTTTACTAGAGAGATGAAGTGGTTTTATCACATCGGGAATTAGAGGGGAAGTTTGCGCCTAATCAGTTGACATCACATTTGGACTTCAAACCTAAGTAGGCGCCTCTGCATCTTGCAGTGAGTACAGACTCAACAAATAATAAGTTTAAAAACCCGGTCTGGTGGTCGCATATCTGCTTAAATTTTGCTCCGTTCGACTTAAGATTTTGAAAAAATAATTTTTAACTTCCCTATTATGCAAGAATTTGTTCGAATTCGAAGATTGCCTATCGCTGACGTGAAGCCACCATTACTTTTCTCTGTCTAAAAACAATCTTCCCAAAGTTTTCATTTTGGTTGAAGCGTTTGAAAGTTACTTGCAGCAGTAGCAAAGTTTACCGCCTTTGAAATTTCGTTGTCAGTGGCGTTGCAAGTAGCTTTGAAATTTCGAAAATATGAGTGTGTGGGTAAACAATTTTGAATGTGTTCAGTATTTCGGAGTTAAACTTGCACGCGTAGCTAGGAGTTAAATAAATCTAAAGATTTTAGGAAATTCGGATGTGCGAGCTTAAATTCTGACCGTCCACGGTATTTCTAAAAATGGTGCCCAGTCGAGATTATTTTTATATATTTAGAAATCTGTGATATTTATTTTCTAACTCAAATAGTCTTGAGAATTTCCAGTAAAACTAACGCGAAAGTTTTCTATTTCCAAATTGTTGCCACCTCATTCGATTTTCCAGGCAGAAAAGGACGAATTCAGCTTATTTTAAACAGAATTACAAAACTGTGTGGGATCGTGAACTGCGTCATAATGGCAACAATCTTTGTCTCCAATTTATTTTTAGGCTACTGCGCACTGCGACCAAAGTAGATCTCTTGTGCAAGCCTACTGAGGTACCCTACATTTTGAGGTTTTTTAAAAATTTTAGCACATTCTGGGGTTTATTGTTCCATAGTTTATATGGAGGCACAGCAGTACCACCAAGTTGCTGTAGCCGTTTTCTGCCTAATGCAGGACATTTACAAAGAATGTGTTCTGTATTTTCAGTAGCCATTTCACAGAATCGGCAGGTGATGGCAGAGAGGCCAATTTTGTTTAAGTGATATCTCAGGCTGCAGTGGCCTGTAAAGTGAGCAGTTAAAAGTCTAAAGTCTACTCTGCTAAGTGAAAGTAGCTCATCAGAAATTCCTCTATCCGGCGTTAATCGTTTCGCTTTTCGCTGAATGATTGAGTTTCGCCAGTGTTCAACGAACTTTTTCACCATGTGGCCCTTTGTAAGTTCACAGAAAGGTTCACGGCCAATTAGGGGCATGTTTGCCCTTTGTTTGCTAATTGGTCCGCTATTTCATTTCCCTCGTGTCCTTCGTGTCCTGGAACCCAACTCAGTAAAAATGTGTGGAAGTTCCTTAGCATATTAAGAAAATTCAGGCAGTCATAAACAATTTTTGGCGTGATTGTAGTTGATAGAAGGGCTTTAAAAGCCGCCATACTATCTGAAAAGTATGAATATTTTATACACTGACAACAAAAGTAAATGCATTAAATACCTACAACAATAACCAAGAAAGCAATTGTCACATTCAAAACAAAAACGCCAATTTTTAGAAAAAACGATTTTTTATTAAAGTAATTTATAAATTATCTACATTATTCTTCATCTTTCTAAACAAAATAAATAAATAATGACTTAGCGGTAAATTAAAATTAAATTGTAGGCATTTTCCTATATGAAAAATCGTCTTATCCCTTCAACGTCGCAGCAACATTGGCGGCCTGTTGTGCCACAGCGATGGTCTGAATGGTAGCATCTCGGGTATGTTGACCAACGCGCTCCTAAAACATTTAAGTAAAAATTTAATGAAATGCATCTTAGTTTTTATGTAAAATTTATTTCTCTTTAATTACAATTTTTTTGTCGATCTTCTTAAGCCAGCCTCCTTCAGTTTGTCCAGCAAAGACGGCGATGAGAAGAGCAAGAAAAACGAGTACTTTGTTAAAGTTCATTTTGTTTTAATATAATTTTCACGTTGTACGTCTTTATTTGAACTTGAATTGATTTTTCGCACTCGGTGGTTGCTGGTTCTTGCTATTCGAAATGGGGTTAAAGGTCATTCAGTAGGTCATCATTGCTTTTATATGACCAAACATTCCAACAGATGTTAAGTGAAGTTGTCTGCATTCGTGAGTTACGCTTATGAATCATTCACTAAACTCTTGTTATGATAGCGGAAGTTGATTGCCGGGGATTTATTGCGAACTTGCGTTTGATTATCCGAATTTCGGTAACAGCATCCCAGTTTTTTAATTACAATAAATTTATGGAAACCCATGGGTGATTTACTTTTGAAATTTCGAAATTCCGAAAAGAAATGTTGTAGCAAATTTGAATTGTTTTATTTTTATTTCACTGTCATACAAAAATGTAATTTTAATAAAACATATACTATACATACTTACATACATACGCAAGCAGAAAAAAGTCCCAATTAACTGAGCAGACATTCATTCATTAAAGTTTTATGTACTCGTAACATAAAGTTCGCGGGCTTTTCTAAATGCTGCATTCGCTATGAGCCCCGTAGGAAAAACCTCGACTAGTGTACTAAATTTTCGTGCAATAATTAGTTTATATTTTCTGAACTTTTCTGTTATTTTTATACAGAACTGCTCAATGGGGCTGTGTGGGACTAAAACTCAGGGTTACCATCTAATTCCGAAGCATCGAAAGATTAACAAATTCACTGACAGCAGCAATTCGGAACCAATCGATTTTCGTGGTGGGAAGGTGTGCGCGTATATACATTTGTAGGAAATCAATCATTTACAATATGATAGTCTGTTCAAGTAAGGCAAGATTTAATTAAAGACGAACCAAATCGAAGGCATATTTCCAGTATCAGCTACATATTACTGCTGTGATCATCTGCTTTGATAGGATTTGTATGTCTAAAGTCAGCGTAAGTTGGGTGCCTAAAATTCTCATGTGGGGCGAGCAGAAACTGGGCGTTCAGTGTCGACGTGAGTGTTTGAATCTATGTAGCGAGAATAGGAATCTATGATTATTATAGATCAACGCTTTTTGTATAGAAGCTTGTGATCGCGGTTATGAATCGAATGAGTCGAAGTAGGAGTGTATACAGTGTCACAAAAAAGTATACATAGTGTTACAAACTAGAATGGTATTTTGAAAGATACAACGTTTTCCCCCGACTAGACTGTTTCGAATTTAAATTATCAGATCTAGTAGTATACCTATGCAGTTAAAAAGACAATTTGCATTATTTTGGGACAATTTGCAGAATTTTTGCTTCCAAAAATTAAAATTATGAAACAAATTTATATGTAATTATGTAATAAAAAAAAATAAATTAAGCAAACGCGACTAGCAGCAAAGACTTTCGGCCTTATATTCTTATTACACCTCCCTCCGACTTGAGATCTTTAAATAATTACTATATAATCAAACAATGGCAAACTTCTTGTCAGGTGCTTAAAAAGAAAATTGAATAATTTTCTGTAAGAAAAATATTTCTCTTTGACAGGAATGAGTTAAAGTGGGATTTGAAAACGCAAGACGCTGTGAGGCACTTGGATGCCTATCCTGTTTAAAAGCATATCTGCCATTCGGAGTCGGCTTGAAACTGTAGGTCCCTCCATTTGTGGAATAACATCAAGACGCACACCACAAATAGTTCGTTGCTTTGAACAAAATCTTATTAATCGAATTAAAATTACATAAACAATATATTAAATCAAAACTCTGTTGTTTAACGTTCAAATAACTTATTTCCATAGCTCCCTAATTGATATCGTGAATACTTATTTCCCGCGTAAATGTAATTTTTTATTTGCACAATCATCCGATAGCTGGTAAACAATTCACCAGATTGAAATGATTCTTCAACCATCTGGAAGCTTTAATTTTTTTCATACCAACTTTTTCGCTGCTGTCGTTTAATTCGTTAGAAACCGATTGAGGAATTTCCGGTAAAAACACAACTGTGAATTGAAGCCAGCAATAATTTGCTTTGTTTTTTCGTACTGACTCATGAAAGCATTCGGGACGTAAAGGGAAATCACTTGATCAAGCGTTTGGCGAATTTGCAATTATAAAATCGACGACAGTAAACAAATTATCAGCAAACGCATCTCGAACGCAACATCAAAGACTAAGTGGTGCTCGGCGCACCAATAAAATTTGTTAGAAAAAGTAAAAGTAAAGCAAAATAAAAAGTAAATCAATATGAATTTCAATGGGGCACTCATTTTCCTGAATCTGCTTATGGCCATCTTTGCGGGACAGACTGAAGCAGGTTGGCTGAAGAAGATCGGCAAGAAAATTGTAAGTTAGAATAGTTACATAGTTTCGGGATCGCTGTGGCTCAACAGGCAGCCAACGTCGCAGCGACGTTGAAGGGTTAAAGTAACAAGATAGTTGGTAAATACACACATACATATGCATGCATTCATATGCATGGGTATACATATAACTACAAACTAAGCTTCTTTAGTACAAATAGTAAAAGAATTGATTTATAATTTAGGTACATTTTTATTTTAAGAAAAAACAAATTCAATGCAAAAATAAAAAAAAGATCATTAAATATTTCAAATGTAATGAAAATGTTTTTTATGTTTATACCAGGATTAGATGAATGATAATAAAAATTAGAATTGAAATGAAAACGTAAAAGTTCATTTATTGTTCATCAGGGACCGCAAATTTGTTTGTATTTTTTTTACTTTATATACAAAATACATGAAAAGCTCAAAAGATGAAGGCGGACGAAAAGTTTCCAATATCTTAATCATATTCAGCATCATCATTAGCACTACAGTCTTGTGCAGACCATTGCTCCAAAACTACGGTTCTTCACCCCGAAACATCTTCTACTACGTCTTTGCAGGTCGGCTGTGATCTCATCAACACAGCGTTTATTTGGTCTCCCTCCACCTCTCCGTCCATTTGAAGGGAGCTCTGCATTTATAAAGCGTATTGCGTTTCCATTTGTATCAATGCGTCGAGCTCGTGATTGTATCTTATCCGATATGAGTGGACATCTCGCCGTAAGTATGATCCCTTTGTTGTTCGGAATATACTTCAGTATTTGGTCGATGTCTGTTGTTTTTAGCACCCATATCTCGCTGCTGTATGGCATATTTTGAGCTTTTGATAGCAATTGAGACTTGATGAAGAGATCTGAGTATGCATTCACCATCGATATCTATGTGTGCATCACTCGGTTTCTTTGCGAAGTGCATATATTTCGTTTTCTCTGTGTTTACTCGAACACCCACTTCCAAAGCTAAATTTTTCAATCGCTTATATTATATTTTCTTAAGCTCTTGTTCCGTTTGCGCAATTACGACAATGTCATCGGCATAAGCTAACACTTGCGAGTTGCAGTGAAAAATCGAATGACCGCATTTTAGTTTGCATGCTACCTCCTGGAGTAATAAATTAAAAATTGTCGTTGATAGTGAGTCGCCTTGCTTTACACCTGACGAAATGCTGAATTCGTTTGTAACATCTCTATTTATCATAACCCTCGCATTGGTGTTCACTTCTGGCTCGATCACCGTACGCGTACTATGTCCGTCATTGTAGGTTAAGGGGTTAAACATTATTTCTAACGGTTTCTATTAATGCTTCTAACAATGTAGATTCAGTGCGATCTCTTTGTGTTTTTCTAGAATTTGCATTATTGTGAGCCATTGGTCTGTTGTGGATCTACCCTTGCGAAAACCGCACTGGTAGTAATCCAAAACTTCCTCTTCACCTTCTTTCCTCGCTCAACCTTTTATTAAGTATGTTTTTAAAGACCTTATAGCCATTATCATATTATTGAGCCTTTCACACCGTATTTTAAAAGTTCTGCATTTATTTGATCACTGCCCCTGATATTAACATGTTTTAATTTTTTCAGACTATCTGTCACTTCGGTACGATCCGGCGCTTCTATGAAGTTATATCTCATTTATAGTCTGTTGCATTTTCGATGCTCAGGAGTCTATTGAAGTATTCTTGCCATATATTCAATATTTTTTAATTTCTGTTATTATTTCACCTTTCCTGTTTTTACACAAATTTATCATTTTTATCATGTGGATGTCCTGTTATTTTTTTTTTTTTATAATTTTCTTTGCGGCTTGCCTTTTTGTTTTGTCATATTCAAGTAGGTTTTGTATTGTTCGTATGTATAAGGATTTTCTTTACCCTCTGCATCAAATCACTCCATATGGTGCGTATTTTTGTGTCCATTTTCTTTTTAGTTGCTCCATTAACCGCATTTTTTAACATCAGCACAGATGGGTGCTGCAAAGTCTTTCTTTGTAACGGTTAGTTTACCGTTTATGCTTTCTAAATACGCGCGAATCAGTATTCCATTTTACTTTCTTGAACTGAGATCTCCTATTTTTGAATTTTTAATCGGTGCACATTCGAAATTCGAAAGTGTGGTAAATTTCAACTCCCTGTTATTATAAAATAGTTCGTTTAAATGCAAATCATTAACCACAATGCCCTGAACGGATTCAAGTTCAAGCCCTCTGCCAGCTCTCTGATGGTTAATTTGCGGTTCTTGATCAACTTTTCTTTCACTTCAGGAATGTTTTCTTCAACTTTCGATGTCGATGGGTCGCTACGTTCGTTATCCTCGATGGAGTCAATATCTGTTCTGACGCGTTCATACCACTCGTTAGCGGCTCTTTTCATTGCCGAACCAGTTCCCCAACATTTCTAAGGTTTTCGCACGATTCATTCCATTTGTAAAGCAAAATTTTATACAAACTCGTTGTGCAAATTCGAATCCATTTTTAAAACTGTAAAACATCGAAAACACGTGCTGGTAGATATACTCAAGACGGTGAAACTCTTATAAATGGCAAGCAAGACTATAAAACTTTAGTAGGAATATTAATCACAGATGGGGCAACCTGACGAAAGAAAAAAAAAAAAAAGAACAGAACTCAAACCAGTTGACTTAGTCATCTGGTGATTGTTCCGGAAACTTTTTGATCAAGGTGGTATTTGGTTTTTATTAATACAAAAGTTATTTTAATATGTGTGTATGTACACTGCTGATCTTAGGTTAGACGCACGCATTGTCTTGTTAAAAATCCAAGGAATTGGTCCAAAGAGATCTTTTAATTTTGGAAATACGGACTCCAACAATGTTTTGAAGCGATCGCCGTTCATCTTTTGATCGATAAAAATCAATCTTCAGGTGTTCTGCATTTCTGATCGTACGCTGAGCAGTTGATAGACTTGCTTTTACTCCGGCCAATTCCTTGATCTTAGCAGCAGTTTTAGTCGAATTCGAAGCAATTCTAACAATTTGGCGTACTGCTTGTTTTGATACTTTGAAGTTATTTCCATATGCCTCTGGATCCTTCAAATATCTGTCAACAGTTCTGGAGCTGCGATTTATTTGTTTGGCAATGATCCGATTGGACAGTCCTTGCGAGTGAAGAAAGTCTACTTTTTGACGTTCCAATAAGCTCATAACAGCAGCTTTTCCTATTTTTTTTCTTCAAATGTAGCTCGAAAACACTTTATTTGTTTATTTTTCATATTTTTTCAATACGAAAGTTTACACTTGTCCACGCAATACGAAGAAATTTAAGCTGCGTCTAATTCAATGACCAACCGAAAACACGTGTGATTGCCATAGAAATTTCTATAACCCTCGAATGTGCAGTTATTTTTTCGCAAATCAACCAGCTGTCAGCATTTTTTTTTTGAACAAGATTCACACTTTGATAAGAAAAGCATTTTGGACAATTAGAACAAGCATGGTAATAAATAATTGATTTTGTTTAAAAAAAACGATGGTGCGTCTAACCTAAGACCAGCAGTGTATGTATGCATGAACTGTGAGTATGCATGAATTGTCGCTGTTAGAAAAAAAGCTTTTCATAATTTTATATTCCTTGCCCGCAGTGCTCTTCAAAGTCGGTTTCAGTGACTTATAGCCACGGCTACTGCGGGCATCTAAAGTCAAATAACTTTTTAAAATTTTCTTCGAACATGCAAATGACCGAAATTTGAGGAAAATAAAATAGTTACATTTAACATCCATATCTCCCCATGGTTTAAGGGAACAATCCAACTTATAAATTGGGTAGTTAGAAAAAATTCTTTATCAAAAAATGTGGAATAATATTGAGTTAGAAAATCCTCCAAGGCACGTAAAGTGTACGCCCACTTGATGAAATAAATGAAACGTTAACAAGGCGTGCGCTCACTGCCTCACGTATGTATGGGTATGTATGTGTATGTATGTACGTAATTATGTCCCACTTTCCTCCTGGGAAATTGACAGGTTGTACAAGAACTGGGTTACATACATTCACAATGCAACATCATTTTATTCATTATGGCCCACGGCTTTGTTTGTTCTACTCAATTCGCCTCATTTGGTATAATTTTTGGTAGCATTTGAAAAAATCGCGAGCAGATTGAACGAATTATTGACAGCTTAAAAGTAGCTGAAAAGTGAGTAGATGATTACAAATGAAGGAATCAAGTTGTATTCAAATTCGAGTGTCTTGTTTAGCTGGGAATCGCTGATTTGTTCCTACTGGAGGGTGGTAACTGGAGGCCGACTTCGAATTGTGCGAAGCGGAGAGCGCTAAGCAAGGGAGCACTTTTCAATGCCGCATTTGTGTCTCATAGCCAGAGTGTGGAAGTTTTGTCAACTGACAGACTGTCATTTTTGAAGGTGTGTCTAATCTGGATTAAACCGACGAAAAAGAAGAATAGGAAAAAATTAATTTGAATAATAATGAGGCAGCTGATGTATGTAAGTATGTATGCACTTCAATGCCTCGAATTGGAATTTGAAATTTCTAACTAAGCAGCTGAATCTCTAATTCCTAATACAAAATGATATTTTCTACCAAATTGTTTCTAATTATTGCAGTAGTCGAGTGAGTTGTGCGTGACTGCCGTTCGGTTGGTACTCGGCGGGCATTGACAAATCAGCGAGTGAATTTTTGCCATGAAAAGGCTGATTACAAAGACCGGCTTGAAATGTAAGGTAATTCAAGTTTTAAGGCAACATCAGAAAGCAAGCCACAAAAAGGTGGAGAGAAGCCCGGCCAAGCCACCTAACAAAGGATAAACGCGCCAATTATGTATGTATGTATATATGTGTATGTATGTTCACATGCATACAGTTAGATTTCCACAAATTTTTAATATCCGCCTTTGGTGATTTCTCTTCCTTTTTTATTGTGATTTTTGTGTGAAATTAAAAATTTCTTTGTAAACATCTTTGCATCTGTATGTACGTGCGTACGTCTATATGCGCGTAATATCCTTTTGCTTTGCATATTTCATTATTTCTCTATTTCTCATTTTGATATATTACGTGGGGTTAAACTGTGATTGGAAATAAAAAATGCGCACATCACTTAAAAATATGTCACATTTTTCGTTACCAAATAAATCTATTAACAAAGCATCCAGCAACAAACTACGCAGATTCGAGAGTGCAAGCAGGGGGACTCGAATTTACGCACTCCACTCGAGAAGTGTGAGCATACACACTCGTAGAAATGCGTTCTATGGGTGTTCCCGCCTCCCCGTGGCGAAAGGATAACATGGCTCAGTAGGAGTTTAATAAATTCAGCTTAAAAAGTGTAAGCAGTTCGCTTCCGCTTCGTGTTTCTCGTCGTAAACGCTTTTACATATATTGAACTTGTAGCACACGCACATTCACACACATACTATTCTGTGTTTATGTGTTTAGCCTGTGTGACATTAGTGAATTTTTATAGCCTCGGGCGTTCTCGAAAAATGATTGAAAACGCATGTTGTGTGAATAATGCACTTGAAATCCATTTAATTTTTTTTATTTTTGTTTTTTATTACTATCGATAAGTGTTTGTAATTGCACAAGTACATATGTATGTAGGTACATACACATTCGTACTTAGGTATACGAGTGCGAACATGTTTACTATATTTAGCGGCTTCATTACGCAGGCGAAGTGGGCAAGTGCTGAGTGTGAATGGAAACTTTTGCTAAACAATTTGATTTATTATTTTATATTGTTCTAGGGAGGAACAAAGAGGCACAACAAATTCTCTCCAATCCGATTTGTTCTGCGCCAGTCTCTTAGCTTCATTCCATGTTTAATTCATGGCGCGCTCTTCTAAATCCAAAAATCGTCTCCAAGTGCTCGATAGCCTTCCTCGTCTACGTTTGCCTTTGGGATTCCACTCAATACCGGCTCATCCTATTGTCTACGAAGGCCGAGGAAACCGAGCTGTACTCCACAGAACGTCATTCGAGATTGTGTTTGGCCAGAAGTTTTTTAGGCTTTATAGTAAAGATGCTGTGACATTAGAATTAAAGATCCTCAGTTTTGTGCGTTGCAAATTGTGTGATGCTTTCCAGATTGGGCGTAGGGAGTCAAATGTTGCTATAGCTTCCATAATGTGGTTTTGCGTGTCTTCGCATGAGCCACCAGACACTGAGATGATACTGCTCAAATAGCAAAAAGATTGCACTCTCTTCAGTTGGAAACCATCAACCAGGAACCGACGCGTATTTCCATGCGTTTCGTTTGTTACGTTTGTATGCGTCACTTTGGTTTTGCAGATGTTGAAAACAAGCCCAGCTTTGACGGCGGCTTTCTGCACTGATTGGAGTTGCGTTCCTATGTCGGAAAGAGTATGTGATAGTAGGCAAATATCGGCAGCGTAGTCGAGGTCAGCAAATCAGCCCTGCAGGCCCCAGGAAATCCCACTTCCAGATCTTGTGGCATTCTTCATAATTACATAAGTCCAAGACGATAAGACTAAAGAGAAACACTTTGATAGTAAATATTTAAAACAGATTCTATCATCCAACTTCTTCCTCTTTGATTTTTTTCAAACGGCATTTGCGAGCAAACTGACGCCAAATAAACCAAAAGAGATGAGATATTTATTATAATAGTCTTTCCCACCTCATAAAATACTTTCAGTGCAGGAGAGTTTGTAAAAATGCAGATTATTATTACCACCACACGCATGACGAGAGCCTTTTCTACTCAACTGCTTTTCCAATCCAAGGCAGCACGCGTTGGCCAAAGTTGCTCTCCTTTGGATATCAAGGAACATTATTTAAGTTTTTAATGTTGGTTAACTGGTACACGAAGTCGTCTATTACTCTGAAATAGTCAGCGTATGGTAGTCATTGCGGTCACTTGATTTCTTCTCCAAATTCCTAAAATAATTTTTCGATTTAGATGTAGCCGGTCAGATATCTTTATTTGTTAGAAAATTAAAATCTAGAAAGAACTATCAAATATATATAAACGTGAACTCCCAACGAGCTGAATGAATCGAAACTGCTTCTCTATTGAAAATTCAATGCAAATATTCTCAAAACTAATTTTTAAGGTACTTCTTACATACTAATGCATAATCTATATACGCGTAACTACGAATTTGAACGTCTTACATACATACATATTTTTAAGCAAACAGGCAATCACTGGAATTATCTAAAAATGTCTTAAAGGTTTTTGCCTACAACCAATTCACTCTACAGCAGACACGCACCATCAATTTAAGAAATGGTGGGAGATACTGTGGGTGCGCTTGTTACGAGGAGGGTTAGAGAAAACGGCAAATATCTGTCAGTGTGTTGCCAGAACATCTTCGCCACTTATTGGGTAAAAATATCTGGTGACATCCATTCGATTTGCTTTGGCGTTGGGTGCGTACGGCCAGATTGACTACAAATACGAGTATACATACATACATATGTATGTATGTATAAAGTTGTATGGGTGTGTGTGCTTGCCTTTCTTCGGATGTAGCGACATAATTTGGATTAAACAAACTTTACAGCCGATCTATCATATTTAATATGCGATTTATGAACAACTTAAAATCAAATAATGAACTCACATTAAATATTATTTATTGCAGAGTTGTTGTGGTCGCAAAGTAAACTAATACCGGAGAGAGCAAATGCAATAAAATTTGTGGTTATGACTCTGAAATGCTGGAGGGCGAATAAAATCTAGTAACAAATTGTACACTCTGTAATGAAGTGCATCTCGCAAGGAAAATATATTTCCTGAATTTGTAGTGCAAATATTTATGAAATATTTCTAGCGTAACCTGGGCAGTGAACACCTTCAAGCCATTCAAATCACCTGGTCCAGATGGATTATTCCCGGCCCAAATACAACATTCATTAGACTATATTATGGAGTGGTCAAGGCTGCTCTGAAATTTAAAAGTGTTTCATCAGTATGGAAAGAAGTAAGGGTGGTCTTTATTCCCAAGGCAGGAAAGAGTTCACATACAACACCCAAGAATTTTAGGCCAATTAGCCTATCCTCCTTAGAAAAAAGAGAATATTAAGCTAACATCAACCAGAACAAGCCCAGTATCACAATATGCGTACTGTAAAGGGAAATCTACAGAAACAGTCCTTAACTCACTTGTTACAGAAATCGAGAAGAAAATTTTTAATAAGGAATACACACTAGTAGCCTTCCTAGATATCGAGGGCGCGTTCAACAACATCCTACCGAACACCATAATAAAGGCACTGACTGATTTCAGGATCTCCGGAGTTCTGGTTGAGTTCATTAAAAACATGCTCATGAACAGATTTGTGATCGCAACCTTAGGGGCCACGATGATCAGGAAAAGAGTCAGTAGAGGAACACGTCAATGCGGTGTGCTGTCCCCTCTCCTCTGGGTGCTGACAATAAACTTCTTGCTAAAGAGCCTAGAAGAGAGAGGACAACACGTCGTAGCTTACGCGGATGATGTTGCAATGGTTGTAAGAGGGAAATTTCCCAATACACTTTGTGAAATCATGCAAGATTTACTAAACATGGTTGAAAACTGGTCAAAATCAAATGGGCTAAGCGTCAATCCCAACAAAACTCAACTGATCTTATTTACCAGCAAACATAGAATTCCAAGAATAACTTCTCCGACTTTAGATGGAACGGCTTTGTCATTTAGTGATTAGACCCGATAATTAGGTCTGATACTAGACAGAAAACTAAGATAGAAATTAAATGTCGAAGATAGAGTTAAAATAGCAACAATAGCACTCTACTCTTGTAAGCAACTAAGTAGGGGTCTTTCCCCATCTATCGTATATTGGCTATACAGAGCAATTGTAAGAGCAATCCTAACATACGGTATACTACATAGTATGGTGGCCGTATTTAGGTAAGTTATATATCAAAAAAACGATAGTATTATCTACAAATGAAGTCTTCATATACTCAGACAGTCAAGCTGTCTAAATACAGAAGAAGAGGAAACAGTCAGGCACCATTTATGTGAGTGTGAAAGCTCCGCACTCTTGACATGGCATTTTTAATTGATGTAGCGGACATAGCGCATC
Organism: Anastrepha fraterculus; assembly: GCA_037575425.1. Lineage (NCBI taxonomy): Eukaryota > Metazoa > Arthropoda > Insecta > Diptera > Tephritidae > Anastrepha > Anastrepha fraterculus. The sequence continues at coordinate 26,189 of JAYXIM010046289.1, forward strand.
TAAAACTAACGAAGCTTTGCTCGTTTATTAAAGCTACCGGATGGTTTGAAAAGGAACCCATAGGGTAAGGATAAGTTCCAGTGGTATCACAATGGACCTATGAAAGGACCTATGAAAGGACCTTCTAACAATAGTTTAACTTAAAAATTGCAAGCGTTTATTAGTCAGGTGTCTGCCCAATACACTTCAAATATGGCAGCCAAGAATACTGGAGAAGTACACACCAAAGCAGCATCAGCGATGAAATAAAGAAGAGAAAATATAGCTGGATAGGGCATACTTTGCAAAAACCTTACAATGAAATACCACATGCCGCCTTGACTTGGAACCCGAAAGGAACGAGAAGAAGAGGCATACTACTAATCACTTTGCAAGGGACTATTCGCAATGAATGACGAAGCTCCTTAAGAAGTGTGGAAATAATAAAAAAATAGACAGTTGCCATAAAAATTAGTATGGCCATGTATTTTTACACAGAGGAAACGAATGCAACATCAGCAAAAACTCAGGAATAGGAAAAGTACTCCATTTGAAGCGCTTGATCGTACACTGCGAGATTTGAGAGGAAACAGACGGATCTTCGATAGCGCACTCATTTTACTGTCTGGTGATTTTCGACAAACACCGCCCATTATACCACGTTCAACACCCACTGATGAACTTAATGCATGTCTTAAATCATCAGTTTTATGGCGTCATTTACACAAATGGACTTTGAAAACTAACATGCGTGTACAACTACAACGGGATGCATCGGCTGGAAATTTTGCAAAACAATTATTGGATATTGGAAATGAGCGAATAGAAATTGATGCATCTACACAATGTATCACCCTGCCAGCAAACTTCTGTGAGATCACAGAAAGCATCAACGAATTGGTGCAAAAAGTTTTCCCAAGAAACGATAACATATAAGTCCGTCGATAGTGTGGAGAATCAGGAAGAGGTTGTCAACTATCCAACTGAATTCTTGAATTCGCTGGACTTGCCAGGCATGCCGCCGCACATTCTTACATTGAAAATTGGCGTACCCATCATTCTTCTTCGAAACATAAATCCACCACGACTTTGCAACGGAACCAGACTCACAGTCAAGAAAATGATGAACAATGTTGTCGAGGCAACAATTTTGACTGGAAAATTCAAAGGTGAAGTTGTTGCCATGTATCCCAATGATACCGACAGATATGCCATTCGACTGTTAACAAAGCACAAGGAAAATCGTTACAAGTGTGTGGATTAAATTTGGAGAATCCATGCTTCTCATATGGACAGCTCTATGTGGCTTGCTCACGTGTCGGAAAACCTTCTTTGTAATGTCGCAATTCTTTCGAAATAAACAAAATCAATAAGGTGGTTTAGAATGAATTGAATATTTGTGTACTGATTTTTCTTTAAAGTAATTTCTAAAATTTATTTTAGTTGTTGGCGTAGCAAGCACGCCGGGAACAGCTAGTAAATTATATATAAGTCATTTTTGCAATAAAGTCCAGTTGGGTTTCAGTCTTGCAAGAAGACGTTCGTTATCTTTTACACAACGTTCACCGTGCTCACATAGAGTTAACTTGCATGCCAGGCAAACAATTTCTGAGTTACGGTTGTTGCCTAATACATATACGTTTGTACATACGACCATGTCGCAGAAAAATGTTTATAAGTGGTACAAAGACTTCAAAGAGGGTCGAGAACGTGTTGATGACTTGGAGCGCTCCGGACGACCATCGACGTCAACAGATGACCAGCACGTCAATAAAGTGAAGGAGTTAGTTCTCAAAAATCGTCGGTTGACTGTAAAAGACCTTACTGATATGATCGGAATATCAGACCAGAAACAACCGACCAATCAAGCGAATATCGTGCTAAAGGCGAGGCCAGACCGAAAAGACCACGTCAAAGTCGTTCAAAAATAAAGGTCATGATGACAGTTTTTTTCGATTTTCGTGGTGTGGTGCACTATGAATTCTTTCCACCTGGCCAAACTGTTAATAAGGAATATTATTTGAGCGTTATGCGTCGTTTACGTGAAGCAATTCGTCTAAAAAGACCAGAATTATGGGCCAACAACTCTTGGTTTTTGCATCACGATAATGCACCGTCTCACACTGCACTCGTTCTTCGTGACCATTTCGCCAAAAATTCCACACATATCGTAAGAGACCACTCTGGGGAACGCGTTTCGAGTCGATTGAAGCTGAATCGAAGAAGGTGCTGATGGCTATACCGGAAATGGGCTATTTGGTATGTTTCGGGGATTGGAAAAATCGTTGGCATAAGTGTATTTCATCGAGAGGGGATTATTTTGAAGGGGATGAAATTGATTTACAAGAATAAATAAAGATTTTTCATTTTACAACCAAATTCACCTTACTTTTTGCTCACAGAAGTATGTAATATTATACACCACACTGCAATAGCTCGGGCTGGATGAGTATAAAGTAATCTGGTAACTCAAGAAATAATGAGGAGGGCATCCATTTTTCTTCAACTTTTTTAGTTTAAGCTTCTCACTGTGAAAGAAAAACGGCATCCATTCAGCCGTAGGCACACGACGTGTACAGTTTGCCCATATCGCGGATCCACCACTTCAATTAAAGCAAATGCAATATAACAATTAACATCATTACTTGAAATCTGATATCATTGCATGCATCGCCGTGCCACGTTCTCCGACGTGTTGCATAACAATTAATAACAATTTTCCGCCCAATAACTTCGAAGCGTAATCAGGAATTTCATATGTATGTGTGTGTGCGTCAGCATCAGGGGATAATCAAAAGAAATGCTGGTGGAACACCCGGCCTTGACAAAGCTCATGTGGATTGCGATATGCTGGTGAAGAGTAGCGCTGACAGCAAATGTCAAATTTTAGCCAGGCTCAAATTAATCTTTGGAAAAGAAAAAAAAAAACAATAAGAAGAACATGCGCCGCTGAATTAAAGAAATGTTAGGTTGCAAACCAAATGTTAATGACGGTGAATGACACTCACACCAACGCAAACACCCAAAGCGATTGTGCTTGTATTGAGTACAACTACACTCGCACTGGTGGTGTTGAGAATTGTGCTCATTAACGGGAAATTAGTATCTTGGTACAGAAATGATTTTGGGAAATTTGGTCAGAAATTAGTGCTCTGTTGCCCTGTGGCTCCATGCAGCAGTTGCATAATTCGCAGACAAGTACGAGCACTTCATTCGTTGATTTGCTTCGGCCTCTTCGGTGGTTTGACAAAGTGCCAGCCGCTTTTTTATGGACATTTAATTTTCTTGGGTGTCAAAAACTTAATCAACGGAAATAACAATAGCATACACCAGCAGAACACACGCAATCAACAACACTTCAAAGTGCAGATGAGTTTACTCGGCCGTGCGCGCACAGTGGCTTGAGATTCGACAAATGATAATGAAAAGTCGACAAATAATATATTACCACTCATACTTTGCACCCGCAGATTATTTTTTATCAACTCTATAATGATACACAAATATACTTTCCTATGCAAAATCAAGGATAACTTTTTATTAGGATAACAATTATTTCTATAGTTCTTCGCAATATGAAATCGTTTAGGCTTGGAGCACAGCCTTCATTAACAACCACTCAATTCATAGAAAAACTAGAAAACTGGCCTGCATTTTCATTCATCTTAACACCTCGTTTTAATATTTTTCCTATCTTTTTCTTTTTCACGTCAACAGTGTCTGCACCCCGAGTTGTCGGTATAAAGCTCCATGATTGAAAGGCTGGCGTTTGCGTGGAAGTCAGCATGTATACCCCCAGCTCTTTCAACTTTATCGAGATTCTTGCTTTATTTCATTATTTAAAAATTGAGAAACTCCTGAACACTGTGCCGTTGTTGTCCTTTCATTTGTTTCTCGCAAGACTTGTGTCTGGCTCCGCAAATGCCTCATTTTTAATGCATTGTTTTGTGGTGTGGTGTTGTGGGCTGGTGACAGCAACAACCACGCCAGGACGATAATACCCTTATGCGCTTCGAATTGGGTGTTTGTGATTAAGATACGACAACGGTAATGTGGCAAACGTGAAGTGATTTTCTCACTTTTCCCCAGGTTTTTCCTTTTTTTGGCGCTGAAGTGAAGTGTGTGCGATTAGAGTAAATCAGCACTTGGACCGTAGATAAAAGGTGAAATTAAGTAAAAACTTGAGAACTTACGTCCATCAGAATTAACGCAAACACATGTGCGTACACACATACATATACCATAAGTTACACAGATACGGCCATGGTAGCCCAGGAGTTAAATGTATTGGTTGTAAACAGATTCACAACTGGTACAGCCGCAGACTCAACTAATCAGGCAAATTTTTTCTTTTTTCCCTACAAGCAACTGGTATTTTATATACTAGACCAATTATGGACCAAAACCACTAATGTGAGCGTGAAAAAGGGAATTGAAAAATAATACAAATTCCTTAATACTCAATAAAAACCTTTCTATTAAGTATAGGGTTTTCCAATAACAGTTGTTATCTATGGCTATCGAGAGATGATTAACGATTTTTTATGGCCGCAATTGGATGGTATTGTCTGGACAACACAAGCAGCGAAACCATTGATCTTTTACGGGAAAAGTTTACGGACCGTGTTATCTCTCGAAGAGGTGATCACAATTGGCCACCGAGATCTGCTGATTTAACACCCTGTAACTTTTTTCTTTGGGGATGGAATTCGTTAGGCTATCGAGGACATAGGGCAGCCACTTTGCAATTCGGTTATGGAAAATTTCATGAAAAGGTTATTGCCCTGTAAGCGTGGTCGTGGTGGTCATTTGCCTGATGTTATTTTCCACTACTAACGGCATATCTTCCTCTTTATAATGAAATAAACATCCGATCATTTAGAGTTAAAGAAAAAACTCTTCATACACCCTACTATTTTGAACTTCTAGAGAACTCGTGATAATATTCAACATAATGTTGATGTCAATGTTTACGACATTAATAGTTAAGAATATTGGAAGAAAAAAAGTTTGAAAATATTGGTAATACATATATGAACTATTGGAGGTAAGCATAGAAATCGGTGGGAAAAAAGTCTACATACAGCTTTGGCAACTCTTAAAATACATAGGAAAATGAAGAATTTAAAGGGGGAAAACCCGTTAGTTTTCTTGATTTGCTTTATCTGTTAAACATTACAATTATTTAAATTCAGAGAGCGATTTGTAAAACACGTTTTAACTTTAAAAATGGCAAATAGAAAAGAAATTCAGCAATAAGTTCGAAATTTGGTGGTTAATCTTCGAAAAGAAAAAAAATCTTACGGGGAAATCGCTGAAATAGTAAAATTAAGTCGCTCTATAGCCCAAACTATTGTCAAAAACTATAAAAAAAACTGTACCGAAAACAAGCCAAGACCTGGAAGGCCGAAGAAGCTTTCAAGACGCGATGTCAGTAGTGTCCTTAAAGAAGTCCACAAAGATCCAAAAACAAGTGCCCCAAAACTAGCCGAATACCTTGCAAAATATTCGAATATTACTATTTCATCAAGAACAGTAATAAACGTTTTGCATGATAGCGGCTTTAAAAGTAGAACAGCACGCAAAAAGCCAAGAATCGTCAACTTCGCCAGGATTTCGCTAAGGCACATTTACAGAAAGGAATGGATTTTTGGAAGAAAGTTATATTTACTGATGAAAGTAAGTATAAGGTTTGGCGAAAACCGAATACTGCACTTCATCCCAAAAATATTATACCTACTGTGAAACATGGTGGGTGTAGTGTTATGGTGTGGGGACGGCATCTGGAGTTGGTCGATTGGTTTTTGTTGAAGGCGTTATGGACAGATATCAGTATAAGACAATATTGGAACAAAATCTGAAGCCATCTGTGGAAAGCTTGGGCCTGGGAAACCAATGGATTTTCCTACAAGACAACGACCCCAAGCATACTGCGCATATTGTTCGAGACTGGCTTCTTTATCATGCACCAAGACAGCTCAAAACACCTCCTCAGTCACCAGACCTCAATCCAATTGAGCATATTTGGGACGTTTTTGAACAATCTGCCCGCAAATATGATGTCAGAAGTCGTGAAACACTGAAAACTGCCCTAACTCGGGCGTGGTCGGAAATTGCGCCCAGTATTACGGAGAATTTGGTGATGTCTATGCCACGTCGTCTTCAGGCGGTTATTAGAGGCCAGGGTGGTCCTACAAAATATTAAAAATATATTGTTTTCTTTTATTTATTTAAAAGAAATCAAATATTGTATTCGGTTTTTAACACTGTATGTAGACTTTTTTCTCATGAATTTTTATTGTTTTTGTTATTTCTGTTATTGTTATGCTTTTGAATTAGCTTTTTCTTTTGTAAATAGACTTTGTTTTTGGTCCTTTAAATATTAATGCAAACGCTTTATTAATTTACCTTACAAATATTTTAGAAATACAAAATAAGGGGGTGTATGTAGAGTTTTTCCTTAACTGTACATTAAAAAATTGCATTTTTCTTTGAGTATCAAAATAACACCTCTTATTGGAAAACCCTTTATAAGCTAAAATTGTACACATTTTTATTAGCAGCCTTAGATTTGCTAATAATATTAATTTTAAAAAGCAGTATTAAAAAAAGAATTGATAGGAAGCAAAAATAAATACATAAATACTATTGCATTTCAAAATTGGTGACATCCAAATGATTAAATAATTCAAGAACGATAACTCATAGTTTTTATCTCTCCCAATAATAGTAAAAATAGGGAACAAATCTGGGCTTTTTCGGACTAGTTCGATTTCACTCAGAGAATTCTAATTGTTAACTAGTATTTTATGTGTTCGGTGGTTTACTACTGGGCTTGCACTCAAGGATACGATGCGCAGCATTTGCTTGAGGGCGAGGAAGGGTGTTGGTCCTGACTTTCTTTGGCATCCGGGCAAAGGTCAGTTGGAATTTGTTTGTATTTGACAGAGCCTCCGTTTTTTTCAACTGTATAATTTTTTTGTTTCCTCCAGTTTGTTCGTGAGCGCATTTGGGTTGCGTGTGTTGCACGAGCTGTCTTTTGTTTGTGAATTAATTTGAAGTCTTTGAGTGCAGTTGTACGCAATTCAGCACAAAAATTACCTATGTATGTATGTATATTATGCTAATGCCATACGGCAGAGGGGTGATAATGTGGGTTATAGTACAATTGCGCCCCCTTCCCTCTTACCAGCGTTGATGATTATTTTTTTCAGGTAATTTTTCACGAAATTCTCAGCTCAATTTTTTCTTCAACCAAAGCTGTTTATGAAAAGCTTTACGAAGATGAACGTCTGCTCGTGATTAGCGCACCCATACATACATACATACATGCATACATTTGTAGGTGCGCAAATAAATGAAATAAAATGCAATAAATTCATGGCACTCATGACACCCATACACACGTACATACTGCTGCGAATATTTATGGGAAATGCTGGGCCTTAAAAGGTGCACTACGCAAATTGTTTGTATTTAATTTGTCTGGTTTGTATCGTTTGTTTACTTTCATAGCTATCTCATCCTCGACATCCGCAAATACGTACATATGTATGTATACAAAATGTATATATATGTATACGTATGTACGCAGTAACAGTTGCGCAACTAAGTTGCCACCCTTATCAGAATAAAGTGGCCAGTGGACTGCGCTGTGCTATTGTTTACCTTTGCATTACTCCATCGATATTATTTATTGTTTATTGTTGTAATATGTAATTTTCAATCGCGTTATTGCCGTCATGTCTCGGCTTAGTCAAGAACTTAAACAGGACACTCAAAAGCATAACAAAAGCTTGCAGAAGAACTCGGATGCCAGTTATGAGGTTCTAAAGTTTCAATTACCTTCGACTTTGGTTCTGTGAGGAAATCACTTTCGTTTCGCCTTTCTGGCTGCACAATGAAAATGCGCTTTTTCTCAGGGGAATGCCGTGCTGGCCTAACTACGCCAGTTGTTGCGTCATTTCAGACAGTTCGCGTGCGCCCCCAGCCTTACTTCTATCATTATAATTTGTATAATGGCAGCGTAAAAAATTAGACCATATTGAATGTCAATTGTTTGATTTTTTGATTAACATTCACATTTGGCTTGTTACCCTAACTCCTCGGTTGGATATGCTTTCTATGGATATCTTTTGTTTTGCTTTGTTTTTTCTCCTGTGGATTCGATGTATTGATCAAATATTGAATGAATATTCCGTACGAGAACTGGTTTGCTTTTTGATGAATATTAAGAGTGGCGTAATTTGAAGCCGCTGCTTCAAGAAAATATGATAAATAATATAAAAATGCACACATACACATGTACATTTGTGTGCTTTTTGTGAATGAAAGAATATCGGATTGAGATACTATTTGCACACATCTATACACATATTTACATATGTACATATGCGTGCATTCTTTGGGTTGTATGCTTCATTGAAAAATTCTTACTATTGAAGTAATTCTGTGTGAGTGTTTGAATTATTTTCTACTCATTGGAATACTTAGTAAAATTTTTGAATATTAAATTAATAATAAAATAATTTTTGGTAACCTAAACTGCAGAGGGGCTTAATGCAGCATGTATCTTTTGTATCTCACACAACCTTTATTTATTCTATACATATATTTATACTTCTATAATATATACCTGGAAATATATCGCCGATTAATCCAGAGTGAGTAGCAAATATTATGATCTAAATTATTCTATTGGAATTGTTGCTCAAACTTCAAACGCGATTTTCTCAAAACTACTTTCTTTGAGATGGTCGTCATGATATCTCAAGTTCCACTTGACCGATCGCTTTGAAATTTGATAAGAAATTTGTATTATACATATGTCTATCGCAACTGCCTCGGATTTTGAAAAATTTAAGTTAGAAGTATTTTTAAAAAATTTGAAAAGGTAAAAAAGAGAGTACAAAAATCCCATAGCGACTTCCTAATTATTGAAGATTTTTTTTAATTTGTAGGTTTTAGATCACTACAAGGGTTGGAATCATGTCAACCATGAAACACCGTTTTTAATGTAGCTCCCAGTCCAGCGGCCTGTAATTCCACGATTTTTTCTATTATTAATGTTTTTTATACTTTTCTAATATTAATAAAAACCACAAAAAAAATGGATAGTAAAAATGTTTTTTATTTTTTTTTAAATCTTGGTTTTAAAAATACCTAAAGTTAAGGCGCCTTGACCAGAATACTCCCTTAATTTAAGTAGGCAAAAAATGCAGACTACACTACCACAAACATTTAAAAATATTGTTAATTATTTAATGTTGAGTTCGCTTATGCTAATTGCAGGGTTTTAATATGTGTATCAACATAAAGGTTAACGCACGAGTGTTTGAAAAGATTAACTTTGCGAAAATATCAGCTCGTTTTCTACTCGCTAAGGTTCTAGTTCGCTTTTACTGCCCCTTATCAGTTGTTCGTTGGCGATCTACCACTTTGTATTCGATAAACCCGCTTAGTTTATTTTCTTACAAAGCCTATTGAACTCTTCAATTTAAGTAAAAAATACGAATAGAGCAAAGTGAATTCTGAATAAACTACAGCTTAATTAAATTAGATTGGTCGCTTAGTTTGTGTATAAGTATAGGGTGATCAATCATGAGGTGCTTTTTTCAATAGTTAAAAAAAAAAAAAAGTGTAAATTATGTTCAAAACCTTTATTTATCATTTGAAAGGACATTCTTTGACATTTACTTTTTGAATATGACTTCATTCAAATTTTGGCCGCAACTACGCTTAAGGTGGTCCATTCTGAAGGTCCAATTTTCAATCACTCGTTCGAGCATTTCGACTGGTATGTCGTGAATAACACGCGTAATGTTGGCTTCCAGAGCTTCAATCGTAGCTGGTTTATCAGCATAGACCTTGGACTTCACGAATCCCCAAAGAAAAAAGTCCAAAGGTGTGATATCACAAGATCTTGGTGGCCAACTCACAGGTCAGAGGATAAGATTAGAGATAAATTTGTTCACCGAAACGACGCAGTAAATCTAATGTTTCGCGGGCTGTATGGCAAGTAGACGTTGTTGCGGTGTGAGTCTTTCCATGATGAAATGCCAAACGCTGTTCAACAAATCCACGATGACAGTTTGCCACAACTCGCGCGCGATCTGTAAAAAAAACGCAAATGAAAAAAACTCCTCTTAATTGATCACCCTATATAAGGTATAACAAATTTAGATAATTTTTATTAGAACAGAAAAGCAACCATTTAGTCCTGAAAGGACATCATTTTTATAGAATAAAGTTATAGTCCAGAATGCATCAGTTTTTTTATAACAGGTTAAAATTTTACAAAAGCGTCCATCTTTATATTACACGTAAAAAAGATTTTTTTTTGCATCCGGCTTGTAAAAGAACATTGAGAAATTTAGCGAATGGCGTTGAAAGCAAGAAAACTAAATATACGACTTAAGTTGACAGGACCGGTTTTAGTTGAAAGTGCCTAACCTTTGAGTAGTGTTGTGAATATACTATTGTGAATGGGTCTCTGGAAAGTCTTGGGGGTCCCTCTACTAATCATAGTACCTCACACAGACCGAGTTCCCTTATTAAATTAAAGATAGAGTTGGGTTGAACTGAGCGTATGTGCCTTTTTTCTGTGCATTAGAGTCTCCTAGGGTTGGTCGTAGAAACGAAAAGAAACAGTGGACCATGCCCGTGAGCATTATCACTTTTTCCTTGGGTAGAGTTATGAGTTTTTTAAACCTCTTTTGGTTGTGCCCCCTCAGCAAGGATTTCGCCTGGCGTATCTTCATAGTTTCGTTCAGCTAACCTCTCTTAGTCTTAGCTCTTCCCTCTTAAACTACTTCTTGACGGTGTTTTTTCTCATAGCAAGGACGGGCTCGGGTCCTATTGATGACGAGGCCGCAGCCTCTCTAGCCAATGCGTTCGTTACTTGGTTCCCATTTAAACCCCTATATATGTAGGAATTGCGGTGCTTTTTTTAACACGTCTGCACGACGTGACTAGTAAAATCCAACTTCTTACTGTTACATCACAGAACATACTTTTATATCATGGGTTTGAGAAGATCATAAGGATCTCCGCAATATGTAAAGTACATTGTTAAAATAGCTTAATTAGTAGGAGTAAGAGAGATAGCATAGTAAACATAGTAATGTTAGAATAATAACGTAAAGTAAAAAAAGGATAACATAAACCTTTCAGTGAACAGTTTGGTGTATAAAACTATTGTATAAATTATTATTATTATTGTTATTATATAAACCAATATATTGGATAAATTGATTAATGTGGGTGCCGCCACATATACACTTAAAAACCAATGAGGAATTAATCTCACAGGATGACAAAGCCTTGAGTGCTACTTGACTGTCTCTCAGAATGGCAATTCGCTCATTCCGGAAGTTCCTGTCTAACTCATTGGCAGAAAACGCTTGGTTATGGAGCCTTATTATACAGCGCCTATGCTTTCTAGTGCCTTCGAGCCATAAGTGTACCACACTCCTGGAGTTTCATTTAAAATGCGGGTGTATTTTAGTTTACCTAGTCCTCCAGCTCAATTATGAACTTCTTTTCGAATCTGATGACTTTAGTGATGTCATCTCTATGTAGCTGGGTAAGTGGGAGCTGCAGACTCAGAAACACCGAGTCACTTTTCCTTTACCGAATCTTTCCTTAGTAATATTTAACAGGGTAGTCTTGGCTGATTGCTGAATAACTATATGATGCCGGTCGAGCATCGAATTTCAGGTAATAGAAACATATTCCAACTTAGAGCAGGCTAGAGAATTAATTAGCGATTTTCTAGCGATCCTTAAAATCTCTCTTTTGTCCTCTTTTGCTACATCTCTGACTTTGCAAGAACTTTACAAATGACTCTCGTATACCTAAGGGTATATTATTGTCAATGTTCTGTAGTAAAATTTCGTTTTTGTGGAACTTTTTAGTCCCTCAGCTTTCTCTTTACGGGCCAATTGAACTGCTTTTAAAAAAAGGCCAAAAATGTTCTACGAAAATATTTGCCAGAAAATACTAGATTCAATGGGGGTTTTCGAATACACGAAAGCAATCAAAATGGATCGCCTGTGAATAGCGGCTAAAAAATATTCTTCAAATAAGATCATGACACATCTTCCATTATATTTTTTGTTTGTTTTGAAATAAGAAATGTGTTTTTGCAAGAGAATATGAAGAGAATATGAAGAGACACATATGCAAAATGGTGGAACATATGTGGATTTCTTTAAAGAAATAATCTGCCTGAAAAGCCATTTAATGCTTGCACAATTCCCATCATTAATCAAATTTCTTTGTTGGCGCCTGTCGCATTTGCAGTCACGGAGCGTCGCGTATGAGGACATTAGCATAATAAGCGTATCAATGCAGGGATTTTAAAAGTTAAATCCCATTTTTCGCAAAAATCTCAAGGCGTAGAAAAATAAGCCTCATAGAATGTGACGCTTTTAATTTGAATGGAGGAAAACATTGTCGAAATGTCAATTTGCGCGTCAAAGTTAGTTTATGCATTCATTACTTACACACACATATGTCCAAATGTAGTATGTATGTATGTATATGTGATATTTTTTAGAATATTATTCTCACAAAAGAATTGGAAAAATTGCAAACGGAAGTGAAGAGGCGCCATGTGTGCTTTTCCCAGCTGCAGGCGGCAGCGGCAGCGGCAAAAATGATGACACATACATACATACAACAGTACATGCACACATCTACGTTTAGTAGTACAATATACATACCTACCTATATGTAAACTTAATCAATGGTTGTGGCAACCGTTTTCACAGCTGCTTGCGACGCATCCACTCACGCAAGTGCAACAAAAACTTTGCTATGTTGAAGCAAAAAAAAAAAACAAAAAAACAGTCACTGTCACGAATACTCATACGAGCATCATTAATTTAAAAAGCGCGTCTTTTGTTGGGTGGTTGATTTGGCGGCATTCACTTTTGAGGGCACCGCTGATTGTTGATACCGAAAGTTGCTCCTGATGGTGATGATGACATTGGTATTGATGGTTTGGCTCATCTATCGTGGCTTTTAAACTTAAATTAAGCGGCAAGTCAGCGGTTTTATGTGTGCGTGTGTGTACGTGTGCGTGTTTTTAAAATATTCGCACTTTCATTTTCACCCAAATCCCAAGCTGTGACGTGCCCGAGTTGCTGTGTAAACGCTAACAATTTGATTTTTCTAAAATAAACAATTTATTTTTGTGACAATCGCGCGCATGGCGCCAATGATGGGCCGGAAGTAGCACTCGGCATATGTTAAAAAATGCCTCAGCGCGTATCCCCTCCTATCCGTACGCTAAGTACCAGACTTCCACACTTACTTGTTATTGTTGTTGCTTGCAAAAATCTTATATTGTATTATTATGCTGTCAACATGTTGCATAGCGATTTTCATACTCGTTTATTTTCTATTATTGCAATCATTTCCACTCCATTCCGTCTTCTTAATGAATGCAAATTTACTTTGCAGATTTTTTCCTACAGCTTTTAGCAACAAAGATGTCAACACGTTGCTTTCGCGAATGGGGTGCGGAAGTGACTGAAAACTGATTGCTAACAGAGTTGTTGTTGTCGGTAGGTATTGTAACGCTTGCGGCGAAATGTGCAAGTGACACTTTCGTGCATGAAAAATGACGTGCCTCAATTTGGGTTAAATTGCAAGTACGAGTAGTTGAACAATGAAATGAATGTAAATGCGTTGAGAGGTGGAATGAGCCCAACGAGAGCGAGAAACGTAAACGGAAATTTTGTTCCTATTCAATCTATTCGACGGGCACATGAAAGCAAATATCCCGGATAAATTGTATCAGCCACTAGTGATCGCTACTTGATTCCTAGAGGCCCTGAGGGCCCTTTATTTGGTGTCCGTGCGTATTCACTTGTGGAGCCACCTCTGTGACGGTTGAATATGCGGCCTTTTATCAAAAAGAGCTGGTCCAAATCATTTACAGCTATTTATAAGTAGTTAGTTAGAAAAGCGTGGATTTTCAGTTACCCACAGCTTACTTTCTTCGGTTTGGCACCAACAAAGAGTTTGCCCAAAACTTCTTCTTCTACTTTATTTGCATGTTCGTTTTCGAACGTAAGCGATCGTAAAAAAGTGTATAGGTGTATTTTTATAAGTAAGTGTAAGTGTATAAGTGTATAAATTTATGTTGTTAAAAAAGATTGATTGTAAATTCGTTGAAAACTTCTCTGTCTATTGCCACATTCCATAACTCTCAGATATTGCCCATTCTCGTCCAGTGCCTAATATTTCGCAGCCATGATATCTGTTTCTTCCCAACCCCACGTCTTCCTTCGATTTTCCCCTCCAGGATAAGTTGTAGCATTTTGTACTTTTCATTTAGATAGAATAGATAAGCCATCTTCCTGCGTCTCACCGTCATAAGAAGCTGTCTATTTCGGTTCATTTGGCGCAGAGCTTTATTGTTGCCAGTCCATGGAATTTTAAGCATTCGTCTGTATATCCATATTTCAAAAGTTTTTAACCTGTTCATATCTGCTATTTTAAGGCCCCATACCTTCATTGCATACAAGATTACTGACCATACATAGCATTTGACGCAGCGAGTTTTTGGATTACGGATGGTGACTTCTTTGCGGTTATGTTAGCCGTTTTTTGCTCCTGATGATGTTTATCAGATTTCTGATATCAAGGTCTGCTATATCAGCATGCGAAGGAAAGAAGTGAGATCCGAGATGCTTAAATTGGGAAATATAACTCTCTCTCGAAGGACCAAACACTTTATAAGACACTCATCATTCCCGTTCTGCAGAAACATGGACGATGTCAACAGCAGATGCGAAAGTTTCGGGAGCGTTCGAGAGAAAAATTCTCCGTAAGTTCTTTGGTCCCCTCCGCGTTGGTGAGGAGTATCGTGTGCGGGGAAATAGCGAGCTGTTTGATCTATATAGGGACATGGACATTGTAAAGCATGAAAAACACAGCGACTGGGCCATGTTACCCTTATGAACGAAGACCTTCCCACAAGGCGAATCTACGACACTATACTTCAAAAAGGGGGACGAAGAAGGGGAAGACCACCTCTCCTTTGGAAGGACCAAGTGCTGCAGGAGTATATTTTTTCTAATGGTAGGAAAATTCTCCAGTCGTGCGGAATAAAATACGCACTAACACCAAAGTCAGTAACCAATTTTACGTCTGTGGATTTTTGGAACGCCAAAGACCAAAAAAATAGTATAATTTATCTACTTTTGGTTCGACGCTTCTTTGAGAAATACCCTTTTTAGTTTTAAATAATAAAGCATCACCCCTTAACTTCTGCCGTTGGGAAGCACAAGCCATCAGTCGCAAGTACTCGAAGGACCAGATGAGCCATGTGTGTTAGTATATTGATATGTGTGTATGTCTGCGCTATGGTTGAGATCAGCGCCACACGTCTCCGAACTGCCGCCTGTTGCAATCGTTACCACTACAGCAACAAAGGAGCGTATACTGTGTCAACTGGCCAAATTACACGCGTGTTTCCCAGATTAAGCGAGGCAAAGTACTTTCTAACGTCCAATCCAACGTCGACAACTCCCTTTACACATGCAAATAATCGCAGAAAAGCGTGCTGGAAATTTTGGAATGGAAAAATTAAAATTTCGCGAAAAACCTGCCACATCAGTGACGGAAATCCCAAAGGGTTCGCACCGCTTACGCAGCGGGAAATATACACGCATTTAAATCACGAAAAAAACTGAAATCTTAGAAGAAAATGAGGTTCAAAATGCATAAATATAAATGTGTAGCTGCCGAGTTCAGGAGAGCTTATGTGAAGTCAGCGCGAAAATTACACCGCCAATCCTTTTCGGCTGACTTCCTGCCCGAGCAGCTCGCTTGTGGGTTTGATTGATGTTGTAATACTGTGATGATGTGTGACAAACGCGATTTTGACATTTTAAAAACGCATCACAGACAAACATCCGCCACAACCACGTAAATACATAAATACTTGAATATATGTGTGTGTATGGGTGCACTTTCATACTTGTCATGTTACGACCTAATGTCATCGACGTTAATCGTATGTGCAAACACACTAACATTTTGTTATTGTTACGAGTGTAATCATAGGTCGGAGAGCAGTTGCGGTTTGACTCCTGAGCCGCTGCTCCTTGTTGCTGGGAAGGGTTGTTTCAGGTTAGACCCCTTCTTTGAGTACAATGACAGCTTAAATTGACATTATTTTGAGATTTAAATTGTTGGTTGTTGTTATTTTGGGTAATGATAAAAATGAATTTTTTGATGGAAAAAATACCATTTATCATCGAGAGAACAAGTGAGGGGTGCGGGAGAGTTTTGACAGATGATGCAAAATTTAAAGTTGCCAAAGGGGGTAAGTTTGGAATTAGAAGCAATCACCTAGCGAAATGATTTTACTTAAAAACTATCAAAAATGAACATATAACAAAATGAAGAAAAATGTGACTTATCGCAACATATCGCCCCAGCATTCAACATATCGGCTCAGAGTATAGTAATAAAATCGAACCCACACAGCAAGAATGATAGAAAGAAGATTGCGCCCGTCATAGAGTACGTGACGTCACGTTTTTCCAAGTTGTGCAGTATTGCCAACCATTTGCTCTTCGTAATAAATTTAGTGCTTTTTTATACCGAAAATGCGAACATTTTGAAGTTTCGTGTTTGTTTCTTTTTTTTTAATTTAAAGCTACCGAAACTTTAAGTTAAAAAAAAACTGTATTATTATACAAAAGAAAGTTAAAAAAGGCCACTGAGAAGATTTTAGTGATAATGAAAAGTAATTGCTTTTTATAAAATTTTATATTTTGAAAGTGTGAATTTAATTTTTGGCTCCATTTAAGGTTATGCAAAAATATTAAATGTCCCTCTCTCAACTCTTCTTAAGATTGAAAACCTTTTTACACATTTCAAAAGGCGTTTGAATTTACTGAATGCGAATTAAAACCATAGAGGTGTAATCGTTCCTCCCGGCTATGAATCCTTAGTGCGATATAGGGCATCAAGAGGTATATTCATTGTAAAAATGAGCCTCAAAATACCAGAAAATACTAAAGAAACCATACTGACGTGTTAAAAAAAAGATTACCTTATCTAGTTACATAACGTCAAATATAGCAAAATAAGTTGTTCCCTTAACAAAATAGTCTCGCTTAACAAAAAAAACTCATAAATTAAATTGTACATAAGCATAACACATTTATTTAAAAAAAACGCACATTCTACAGACAATTTGTCACGCATACAAAGTTCTTTAAGTAACACAATAAAAATTTGGTGTTTTATTCGGGCATTTTAGTGCATTTTTATATCCAAAGCTAGGCAACACTGCAGTAGCGAGAGAGAGATTTGACTGCCGAAAGCCGAAGAACACCAACAACAAGTGCAATCGCTGGCAATGCCACTAGGTGTTAAAAACAAGTAAAGGTAAATAAAACTGAGTGAATTATTTAAATATTTATTAAAAAATGTATATTTTACAAAATTATAAACATTACATTTTAATTAGAATAGGCTAGAAAAATGTCATGAAGAAAGAACTAAACCTCCGAGACTAAATAACAAAAAAAAAGCTAAATCAAGTTACGAAAATGGTAATCTGGCCATACTGGAGCTAAAATCACGTAACTCGTTGTCAAATTCGCTTAGAGCAAAGTAACGGGATGCTACAATAGGCGCCATCTCATTATTCTTTCCATCATGCCCACACAGCCACGCAGTAAATTTAAAATCGCATCATTAACACATGAAATATCGGTAAAGTGGGCAAACTTTCAATACGAAAAATAAAAAACTTTAATAAAATTTCTAAAATCAATGGGTTTTTTTGTCAAAAGTTTCAGCTTATTTTCCCATATTATGAGCGAAAAACTCTCGTGGCGTATACATATTTTTTTTGAGTAAATTGTTTATAAAAAATAAATATTCTTATGGTTGACAATAATAGAACAACAATAAATAATCAAGTTGGTTAAAGAGTATTGAAAGCATATTTGCTTTATGCTTAGCCAAATGGGTTGAAATGGTAGAAGCCCCACGTTGGAGTCTCCGGGCATAAACACCAAAATAATAGAAAAACTTTTTTGTAGTGGCGGTCGTCCCTCGGCAGACAATGGCAAAGCTCCGAATGTATTTTTACCCTGAAAAAGCTCCTCATAAAAAATATCTGCCGTTCTGAGACGGCTTAAAACTGTAGGTCCCTCCGATTGTGGAACAACATCAATACGCACGAAGGATGTAAGCGGCAATCATATATAATATAAGTATATATAATATATAAATATATCAGACAATTGCTTAATGATTTCCTACTTTTTTGCACTTTTTGGATGTCCATTACGAGGTTAATCTTCAACGTTTGTACGGCCACGTTTATACTTTAACTTGGAAATGAAAAATTTGGTTGATTAATTTCAGAACCAAATTTCACCATGTGTTTTATGAATTTGCTAATAAGCCTTCCAAAATAAGAAGTTTTATAACCTCATTCAGATTCTTCCATTGCAAATAAATTATACAAAGAATGAAGGTTGGAATTGAAATGCTTGTGTGTGGTTGAAGCGATTTAATCCATGTGACTGCCTCGACTATTTTCCAATATCCAGGTCTCCTCTTTACCTGGTTTTCTCATACCTTGGTGAAGGTGTTTGGACCCCATCTCATTCATATTCGATATTCACCTTAAGGGCCTAAATCGTTGACGAATTGATCGCATAACATCAGTGCTCACCAGCACCTCACAAAAAAGTCACACATTGACTTTGGAAATAAGTTTCCTATATTTCAAATTAAAAACGAGTATTTCACAGTAATGTGTCCAAGTTGACTATCCTTTTTTACTTGCTAACAGTTGCCAAAAATTCACTTTCCCGGTGAACTGGTTGACTTGCCAGAAGAACCAGATATTATTTAGTTGAGCACTAAATAGCAGGATAGTCTGCAGAAAAAATGCACAAATGCTAATCGACTACTTGGCTAACATTTTATAAATTCGAAAGCCATGACACGCCGGTTGTGACAAATGTGTTCGCACCACGTGACACCCAATTAACATACAACCCTTTCACATGCAGCGACATGTGTAAGTGACCAATTGGCCGGCCATCTATGGAATTAGGCATAATTGAAAGTCATTGAGTGTAAATAAATTGACATTTTAGAATGACCATTTGTCACATTTTGCTGGTTGACACATTTACTTTGTGTGCAAACACTTCGGAATGGCCTGGTCCGAGGGCGATTCACTTGGACAACTGCCATGACTCCGAGACTCGACATGCAGCTCCGAGATGGATGCTCTGCTTGTTTGCTAAGTTTACAAGTCCGAGGAACCAATTCACATGACTGAGCAATTTTACACGTACCAGCATAAATTAAAGTAGATATTTAATTTTTAAACATACCCAGCTGCATTTACGTTGGCCATATACGCACATACACATGTATGTGTGCTTGTATTGTGACTGGCTAAATTTCTTCCTAAAATCTAACAGATGTGCGATAATATTCGAAGCCCACTATATTTGAGGTTATGGTACGGGTAGCGAGCGTAAGAACGTGTGCGAAAGTGGAATGAATGGCAAAACTTTGAATGTTGGATCCATGATGTGGTTATTTTTGCGTATATTTACGAGTATGCATGCATGAACCAGGAGCATTCCAATTTAAACAAGACTTTTTAAAAATAAAAAGCAATACAAGTTTTTAGGTAAACAATTTTTTAAAACCAAATTAATGACTCATTGTAAAGCTTTGCCTTATATGAGAGTGAGTGTGAGAGGCCGTTGTAGCCGAATGGGTTGGTGCGTGACTACTATTCGAAGTACGTAGGTTCTAGCCTCCGTGAAGCACCAAAATGAAGAAAAAGTTTTCTCTGATAGCGGTAGCCACTCGGCAGGCAATGCCAAACCCCCGAGGATATTTCGGCTATGAAAAAGTTCCTCGTAAAAAAATATCTGCCGTACAGAAATTAATTAACTTTAGCCGAGAATTATAGGATGAGCACGTAATTCAAATCGTAGGGAACGCAATGCGACACTTTGTTAAATGTCTTCGAGAATCCTTTGGAAAACGATGACATACAGAATTTTGTAAAAACAGCACTCTAGTATCTGCAGAGCGGCAGTTTAGGTTAATTAAAGAATAAATTTTATTCTTTGAAATGCATTCAAACAGTTTAGAGATGCTTGATAACTTGGAAATCGGTATAGAATTGTGAATATCAGTTGTTTTCCGCTTTTAGAAAAGGTTGTGATGATTGTAAACTTCTGGCGGCCGCCGCAGTCGAATGTGTTGGTGCGTAACTACCATTCGGGAGTGTGTAGGATCGAATTTCCATGCATGAACATCAAATAATACAATAGAAAAAGTTGTTTGCTAATAGTGGTCCTCTCTCGGCAGGCAATGTCAAACCTCCGAGTGTATTTTTGCCCTGAAAAAGCTCCTCATAAAAACCATTTGCACATCAAGACGCACACCACAAATAGGAGGAGGAGCTCGGCCAATCGAAAGTGTACGCGCCGTTAAATTTTTTTTTATTGCAAACTTCCATTAATTTAAGAAGGTGTCTGTAGATAGAGATTTGTTAGAAATAATCTCAAGAGGAATTCCCAAACGCCGGTCAATTTTTAAGCAAGCTAGCTGAAAGACCGTCAGCATCTGTATGTGACGAAGGATTGAGAGAAAGCATCGCCTTGAAAATGTCGAAGATGTCTCGAATGAAATGTCAGGGGGCGCCTCATAAATTGACATAAAAGTCTTCAAATAAGACTGCACCGAAGCAAATACTACTGGAATTCGATCAAATGTCGGTAGAAGGCTTTGTATAGTTTGGTTAGAGCGCAGCCTATTCCCAATTTGAGCTATTAGTTGATTTATTAGCAGTTTTGAAACTGGGGCATCTTCGGTAATACCTCAAATGTTTCTCTTTCCATTATAGTTGGCATATATTTAAAATAAAAATTTTCCTAGATCTTTTTTAAGAAGTACTCGTAGTTGGTTTGTTGGGAATTTAGCCACCGTCCAAGTTTAACTGATATTTACTCTCTAATTTTTTACATATTATTGGACACAAGGGAAATTCTTGCTATGATACTAAAAATAGTTTGTAAAATCCTAGTTTCAATTCAAATAGTACTACAGGCATTTTAAATATCAATAGATATGCAGACATAATTTTCAGCAATGAGCTCTACGCCGTTAGAAAAAAGTGAATGAATATGGAAATCTAATGACCCATCTGCCAACCTATTTAATCAGATATAACATTTCATCTATGGATTTATTCTCATTAATTCCCATTTCATTTATTTCAAGTACGTTATTATACGTTAATTTAAATGGGTCTTGGAAAAATCATAAAATTAGCTAAATGAAAAGGTTAGCAAAGTCTTTCTTGTAGTCCGAAAGCAAATTCGTATGCAATTTATATTCACTCTTTGCCCCACAAGAACACCTCCAGGCTGTTTCCCAACATAAAAGTGTCCACAAAGCTCATCGAATCACCGGTTATTGAGACTCATTGAAGCATATCAGCGACATAGATCAGTAACTATAGCGCACAGCCCGTAAATTGCCTGCAAACCGTCAATATGTCTAAGTGGATGTCCTTTCGCCAACAAGCACCACCAGTCAATGTTTGCTTTGATACGTATACTCACACATACATATGCATTTTGTTGTTGCTTTCCAATGGGGCAACCAAATTTGCAAACCCACAGCAAAGAAATAAGTTTTGCATTCGAAGCGGAAAGCCAAAAGAAGTGAGGTGAGGTGAAGTGCACCCTTTGGCAATAGAAATTTTAAAATGAGTTTGACAAATGACAACCACTGGATTCCTGGATTCCTTTCGCCTGCTGGTCCTTACGGCCCCTCGACGGCCGCGCGCTTTACGCTTTATTGGTTCGGAATTCTCTGTTTGTCGATATTGACAAAGCGTGCAAACGGTGGTTGGGTGGAACGTTTGGAGGCTAATTTGCAAATAATAATATGTGAAAAAATATACAAAGCACGAATAGCAACAGGACCGTTCGGTTGCATGGTACGCCATATTAGCTCATATGCTCATATGTAAATTTAAATGTGCACACATGCAAAAGGGTGCTTCGCCGTGCGGTAGACTCCCGCTTCCATCTTGCAAGGGAGTGAGTGTGTCCTAGCAGGATGCGTCTGAACGCGTTGCGCGCTTCCTGATTTTATTTGTTTTGTCACATTTTTTTCTACATATGTACGTATAAATTGTTTGAAATTAGATTTTAAAATCCTCTCTTTATACTTTTTTCTTTTTCTCATACACTTCACCGGTTTTGTTTGGTTTGCCAAATTAAGGTCACAATTTGCTTTATCTGCGCCTTTGTGCATATTCAAAGGATTTGACGTCTTTTTGCCAATTTTTTCTTGTTATCTATTTTGATTGTCTTTGATGTTGCAGCGAAGGAGTTACATACACATATGTAGATTGGTATATATGCATGTTTGCATGTCGATTTGGTCTTTTTGAGTTTTCATTTATTTATTTTGTTAGCGACGCTCGGAAATGCAAAAAGTCAGCAATCATGTTCCGCATTTTAAAATTTTTGCGAAGGCACAGAAAATGTAATAACCGGTACTTACTGGGAACGGGGTTAGTGGTTTGCTAGGTAAATATTTACATACGTAACTATACATGAATACGTGTGCGTGGGCGACTAGTTTTTATGTTTACTTAACTGTGGCCTGCAACGCCCTAATGAATTCGTAACAGGCATGGACATATGTACCTATGTACGTATATATGTATGCAAGTAGTTAGTAGAATAATGGAACACAATTCTATGAGTTAATCCTTTTCAAGTTAGCTTTGGAGGTTATTGGTTGTGACCATAAAAATTGTGCTTTTTAGTGCTGGTTTTGGTATTGCGGCTTAGAGCTCTTGGATAGTTTCTGCGTAAATGCCAAATTTAAATTTATGAAAATAATCTTCCTCTGCAATAAGATCAGGTACACACGCACGTACGTATGTAAATATTTATAACACTCAATGGGCCACTTAAAATTAATGGAAAGTTCTCCGCGAACAATAGAAGTCGAATTTTGGCTTTGTTCGAGGCAGCAGGAAAGTAGAAATGCTTGACGCACTACCGAAGCGTAAAATATTGTGTCATTATCATGCGCATAACAGCAGGCGCACCATCCGCCTAGAATATTTGCATGCAGCCCCACCTTCGAATGGTGCCTTGACGTTCATCATTGATATTCAAATTTCAATTTGTCCAAGTAACGAATACCAACAAAACAGTGGAATAAATATAAATAAAGCGCGTAGATATAACAAAAAAGTAGAAGAAAACAAAATACAGGGGGGAATTGAAATGAATTCAAATATGCGCGTGTTTTTTTATTATTAGAGTTCAAAATTAGGTTTTGGAATGTTGGATGGCTCTCTACTGGTTGTCACGGTGCACTTCACTCAATGGCGGTACAGTGGCTGCTAAAATTAGCATGAAGTGGATAACTGTAACGCAAGCAATGCGTGCAAGCACAAATTCTTAGTTCTTGATTGTGTTTCGAATAAAATCACTGTGCTTACTGCTTTCGTGATGAAAAAGTCGTCACTAGCTTTTCACAAAGGTGCTTTTGTGGAGTTCTTTGTGTGGAGGACGCGCAGTCGGCCAAATCCACAGTGAACGGACCACCGCGGTGTTATTATCTACACTTTAGCGGATTGGAATTCGATACTGTGTAAGATGAACTGTGTGCATGGCATCTAATTACAATAAAGCTTCATTGTTGTGTGGCAATATTATAAAAAAATGGATTTAAAATTCTTTAAAGCACACAAACGAGAAGCGTGTAAGCACTGAAGCGCATTCGCCGTCCTAGGAAACGGAAACTGTGAATGACATCCGCCGCCGAGTGCTGGGTCAATGAGGTAAGTGCTTGGCGTTGACTAAGGCCATTGTGCGAAGAGTGGAGGTGGTTGGTGGTTGGCTGCTTTACTGCTGTCAGCTTTCGGCCTGTCAATAAGCGTTATGACACCACGTCCAACAACAAGCATTCCATTTTTATTGTCGGTTGTCATAATGATGCCGAATTAATTTATTTATTGCCTACCACATACACACACATTGCACACACGTACATTCGAAGTGAAAGATTTGAATTCTTTTGCGTTGAACATCAGCCCGAAGTTCCTCGGATTTAAGGCAGTGTGCAACCGAGTTGGGGAAACTAATGCAAAGTGTTACAAGTCATTAAGTAGCCGAAATGGCCAGAAAAAGGGCGGGAAAGCAGATTAAATGCTCATAAACAGACTCATATGCATAGATTTCACTTTCATTTGCTGTCAAATAATTTTATTTCTCAATACAAAAGTGCTTCAGCACATAATAATAAATATTCCGTTCTATTTGGCTTCCTCGGCTGGAAAATTTTATTGCCTGCCACCACACAAATACTCAGCTTACTACGTAAGAATTTTCCCACTTTTGCAAGTAAGTCGAGGATTGGGCGATGAGTGTGTCAAAACATTCACCGATTTCGGCGACGACCAAAATTGTCCATCACCAATGCGTCACACTCTATTGCCATTTCCGTTTTTCATAAAAGGAAATGACAATCTTCTTGTTTCGCATGCGAGTATCCATCGCACACACACTTTGATACGGGTGTGGCTTTGCAAATTCCGTCTGCTGGAATTGTCACAATTTGTGGTGCATTTCATACATCTGCATGCAGAGATGAAAATGTGGGCTATTCCCTCCCCCAAAAGCTTAACGTTCTGAACTTCCGTTTTGGTTTTTCCTGTTGAATGGTTGAATTTTGCAAAAATATCACCATTTCTTCTGCTCTTTCGCTATAGTGACACCCGCTCGCTGCGGTTCAATGGTTGTAGGAAATGAAAACCCATAAAATCCTTTCCTACGGTGATTAGATAACATATTTTTCTCAAGTCTATGCGTAGAGGAAGCAATTATTTATATGAAAATATTATTTATTTTCAAAAATACCATAATTTTTGGGCTATGAAGCTTCGAAGTAACGCTGGCACTTAAGGGAGAGGATTTATGCATTTTTATTGTTCCGTAGTGGACCTTTTCTTACTCGAAAAGTAACTAAATTCTTATAGCAGTAATTTTAATATTTTATGTTCTTAAATCATAAAAGGGGAGAGCAGCGGTGATTGAGATTTCTGTTTGAAACGCAAAGTAACTTTGTTTTTGAGGTTTTCAATTCTCATATGAAACTCGCGCAAAATTATTCATCCTATTAGAAGATGTTACAATCTTTGCAAATGGAGTCGTAAGACAATCACATCTGACCTTTGTAAACTAGACAGCTGCAGTTTACAAACTGACACGCGATGGAGCGCTGTACTCCGCAAGAGTGCGCCGATTTTTTTGACCAATATTCGGTCGGAGCTGTTGGCGCGGCGTGAATATCGGCGTCGATTTCCTCACCATGTCGCGCCAACTGGGCAAACATTCCGGCGCTTACCTGTTGGACTGACGCCAACGGACTTGTCGTTTGACCGAAGATATCGCGGCTGTGGTTTTCCATGTCGTTGAGAAGTAAGAAACATAAACCAGACGACGGGTCACGCAATTGTCCATCAGCAGACGAACTCTACAGCGAATTTCAGTGAAAGATTTACATATGTTCGCATACACAGTGCAAAGAGTGCATCAGCTAATGCCTGCTGAGCGTCATTCGCGTGTGATTTCTGTCAAGCCTTCTTCAAGCTCAACAAGAAAGAGAAGTATTTTGAGTTGAGAATCATCATAAGAAAATGAGACTCTTTTCCATTTAAGCGGTTAAGTTAACAAACCAAATTTTTATTTTTGGGCACTGAAAATCCACGTGAAATACAAGAAGATCCATTATATCTCCTCAAAGTCACTGTGTGGTGCGCAGTTCACGTGGGAGAAGTGATTGGGCCGTATTTTATGTTTGAAGATGGCATCGGCACATCACTGTTACTGGCGAACGCTACGGAGTTATGATAAACAATTTCTTACTCCTGGAATTGTATGAGCGGGGATTGGTGAACATGTGGTTTCAACAAAACGAGGCAACTGCAGGCCACAATGGATATTGTGAAGGAATCTTTTCCTGGTCTCGTAATCTCCCGTTTAACTATTCCAGACTTTTTTTGGGGCTACTTGAAGTCATGAGTTTATGCCAACCAGCTTCAGAATATCGCAGCTCTTAAGGAGAATATTAGACAAGAACAAGTGAACAGTTATCACCGGAAATCTTGCGAAAACTCGTGGAAAATGCGATAAAACGGGCGCAAATGTGTGCCAACACTGGCGGCAGACAATTAATGAAAAAAATTCCAAAGATTCAAGTTAAGATTTTCATCACGCAAACTCATTTCTTTTTGTAAAAAAGTGACTTAACTTTGCGCCAACTTGTACTCGGTTGTGGTGAGACGGCCGCCGCCGTATCTGAATGAGTTGGCGCGAGACTACCATTCGGGAGTGCGTAAAACACCATACCGCACCATACATGCATGAAGCACCAAGATAATAAAAAAAGTATTTTCTATATGTGGTCGTCCTGGCAATCAATGACAAACCTCCGAGTGTATTTCTGCCATGAAAAAGCTACTCATAAAAAATGTCTGCCGTTCGGAGTAGACTTAAACTGTAGGCCCCTCCATTTGTGAAACAACTTAAAGACCCACAACACTAATAAGAGGAGGAGCTCGGCCAAACTCCCAAAAATGGTTCAAACGCCATTTATTTATTTTTATTTTTTATTATCGATTGTATCCTTTTCCCCTTCGCTATCCATTTTATATTTGAAGCTACTTTTCACAAGCAAAGAATCATAATTCGACTTTAACTTTTATAGTACCAATTCCAATGAATAATTTCCATGGCTGTGAGAGATTTCGAAATTAATTGTTGGCTCACTAATTGCATGCAGCAGGAATCGGCACAAGCCCTGTGTAGTTTTAAGTCAGAGTTAAAGAATTAATTTTCACTTTGGTTTATGGCCCATCTAGAACATCTTTATAAAATACCTTAAAATTGCATTGTAAAATTGTATTTGAATTTTATCTGCTGCTTTGCAAAGTCAATGCTCTTGCTGCGATTGAAAGTAAGGAACATAAATCCTGTTACTTCTGCTTGGCACTTGAATAAAGCAACACATTCCTACTCATAGCAGACTCTTACCCATAGAATTAAGAAAATACTTAATTCCTCTAACACCCACAATGACTCTGCGCGTCTTCATCAAGCAGTTATGCCGTTATGCTGCTGTTATTAACAACGATTCGCTTCACCCGTCCTTTTCTGCGAACAGAAGCGGAAAACCAAAACTTCCCGCTAATTATGAGAATCCGGCACAAAAACTAGCAGATGCCCAATTTTTTGGATTTCTATTTGAATTTGGATATCTATTTCCAATTGCTTTTAAAGCTGCAGCAGTTGAATAAGATTAAGATTTGAAAATTTAATATTTTATAGGCGATTCAATGAATAAATGTTATGCTATGTCTAAAATGAAAAGCCACTATGTAATACAGTTTTTGAAATAAATTTCAGATTTCACACAGAATAAACGGTTGAAGAATATCAAAATTTGCATACCGTTTCACTTTCCATTCAGTTAACCAGCACTGTAGGCTAGGCTCGTTCCACATAAACTTCGTAAAAAGGCACTCAATTCAGTAGGTAAGCCTTCAGTTTGAAGCCGCATTGCTCCTATGACAAATAATTGATATCAATCATGAAAGCTGCCGCTAAAAACGTGACCCTCTAATTTCCACCAGATTTCCACCCCGATTACAACAGGCATCAGCGAAAATCGCCATTCTGACACCAAAACTTGAATTTCCCAGAATATGTTTTCATCGGCTTGCGCGTGTGTCCTTTACAAAACTAATCAAAATTCAATTTGGCATTGTCAAAACTCGGTGTTGTGTTTTTCCGTAATGCATTATGGCATCATTAAAATCGAAATGAGCAAATGATGCGCGTAATAAAATTGTGAAGAGTAACCAATGACGGCGACAGCCTCTTGTCGACTGGGACATAAGTGCTGAGCGCTGAGCATCGCTTGAAGACGAAAGTGCTAGGTAAAATTGTCAAAACATGTTTGCTTGTGTGTGATGCGGTAGCTGATTGCGGACATTTCTCATCAAACGAAGCATGAACTGCCGTGCGAGCTGTATGCGTTTTTCCCGCGGCGATGCTGCAGCCCAGCCATGCCAACCGTGATGAGTTAATTCAGCGCAACAACCAGTGTGACAATTGAAAAATCTGCGTGCTTTGCCAAAAGGATAACAATGTTTGCAAACACCGACAAAGAGTCAGATGAAGGATGCGACAAATCCACGGCAAATTGGCTGCGGCTGTCGCACTGATTGTGGCGGACTGCAGCCGACTATGTCGAACAAACTGTATGCCGTGTGTGTGGCATACATCCACATTTGGAAATTCTTCAACTAACGAAAATTTATGTACACAGGAGAAATTGAAAACAGCAAAAATGCTGAACGGGCATTGCGAAAACAAAAGTGACGGCGAAATACTTGAATCGCAAAAAAGGGACGCAGGTATTACAAATAAACCACAAATAATCCTGTGGCATATATTATATTGACTGACAATGGTATGCCATGTGCCACTGAAATTATTTGGTGGCTACCGATTGAAAGTAGTTCGAGGTTTTGTTTTTTGAAAACAATTGAAAACAATGAACCCCATTTGGTGTCGCATCTGAGGCTGTAGCGCACAGTGGTTTAAAAGTACTCCAAGAATGAGAGGAATGTTTATTTATTTACTTTATTTTTTATTTTTATTTTTTTATTTAAGTCTATGATTACAAGAACTTCGCAGACTGGATACATACATACCTATATTTGCTTAAATTTAATTCTTGAATGCTAGGAAAGAATAAAATTATTATGGATAGTGGGGCGCCATTCTCGAAAGGAAAAGAAGTCTTGGCCTAAAATCTGTGGATAAAGTTTTGAAAGGAATATTGAAGCCAATCTGTTCAAGAACTTTGTGACAATGAACAGAACCGCAACATCAAAAACAAACACCAAAGACTGAAGACTGAAGGGCACCTCTATTGGAAAGGGACCCCAGATTCATTAGCACACACCGAGCCCTGTAGGGTGGTAGTGGATCAGAGAAATGAAGAGGTTGCAGAACGAATCGAATAAAATTTCGTTGTACCCTTTCAATTTTATTTGAATTAGAGGCATAAATTGGATTCAAAACCAAAGATGCATATTCGAGCTTAGACGCACCAGGGAGTTTTATACAATTTTTCTAGTATAAAGGTCTTTAAAATGTATGTTATGTTCAAAGTTCATCTCTCCTAGTTTGAGGTTTCAAGAGTAATATACTTACAGCTTGTCAAAAAATCGTTCTAACAAATATGTTTTATTGCTTTGGAAACAAATTGCCACTGTATTAAAAATAGTATTATTTAATTTAGTGTAGTTGTAATGATATTTTGATTTTAATGGCTCGCAACTTGATTTCCACTGTTGATTTGTCCTTCATTAAAAATTACTTGGATGCATTGCGCTGCCAAGATATTTTAAACTCCCTTAAGCAAAGAGTGCGAAAACATACGATTTTTTAAGTTTAATTATCAAAGGATTCCTGTAAGAAAATATCTACTTTGTTTTATATATATTTAGAGAAAATTGTCTGATCACATTATAAAATATTCCTGTACGAACTGTTGTACCATAAACATCACTCCAGAACTCTTGCTTTACATTGCCGGATCTTTCTGGACCTCTAATAATGCCAAATATTATATTTTATGGCAATCAGTTTACAGTCACAAAAAATCTAAGAGCCAGACCTTTCAATTCCTATGTAAAATCGGTCCGAAAATCCACATAATTCTTTTTTGCTATGTAGTTTGCGAAATATCGCCAACTAACGGTTTTGCATTAAAGAAAAAATGGATGATAAAAGTGCCTCATATCTGGTTAAACAGTTAACAATTCAATTATCAACAAAAAGCATTAACTTAAAGGTAATTAACATTAACTTTTTTTTATGCCTAATTTTTCAATAAAGTCAAACATTTTCAAGATATTTAAAAAGTTTGGTGGGTAAGTGAAATGGTTTAATTACCAGTCTGGCACTCCCAAGTAGCCTTTTTGATACCATTATGAGACCTCCAACGGGCAGTAAAAAGTATAAAAAAATGTGTTTTTTGCAAAACTAAAAGAAAATGGATTTTGAAAAGTTTTTTGTGTTACTCGTTTCTTAGTTCTTAAGTATCGAAAAAAAATCCAATATACGAGCATAAATGAACTTTACAAATTTTACATGGCCCACCCTATATATTCGATTTTTCCTGCATATCTACTATTTATTCTATTTCTTACAACATAATCGATAATCTTCATATTTCTGTCAATTTTGTAAATCACCTGAAAACCTTTAATTTTTATGAAAAATGATGCATTTCCCGCTTACTTTTATCGGTTAACGCATTCACCAAATAATTTGTATGACCTATTCTTTTTTAAACCAAAACCGTTAGTTAGCGTTAACTCATGGGAAAAAATTATGTAAATTTCCGGACCCAGCGACCAATTTTACATAGGAGTTTGATGGCCTGGTTCTTTGGTAAAAAAATATTAATTATTTGGAAACCTGTAAATAAAACGTGGCAAAGTAGCCAATAATAAATCAAGCCATACTGGATGAAATTGTAGGTAACTACGGCGTAGAAACTCCTCTTCACTTTATGATAAGATGAAAAGCTGTAGGAATCATAGAAATAATTAAATAAGTTTTTAAATAAATTTGTTGTAGTATTACTTTCTAAAAGGACATTATAAAAATACCTTCCTGATACGTTCAACTAAGAATATTTTTTTAATTTCGAAAGTGTTAAAAAGTCTGCTCGCAACATCTAAAATTTGTGGTAAATTTGTAGTATATTTTTTTATATTTATGTGGAATTATTATAGATGTTTCTCATATATAGTTGCACTGGTAGATACTATGGGTACTGGCAGAAAAACGGGTTTCTTGCTTTGCATATCCGTCTACTTGAATGAAGATTCTATCTACTTCTGTTCCAAGCTTTGGTTTTAGACCAAAAGAACTATCGTTGAGCCCCAAGTCGTATGGAAGTCAAACACAGGGAAAGGCAAATTTTCAGCTTACACACATATGAACATACAAGCATATATGCACATATATATAATAACAAACTTGCACCGATTTGCACATTTCCACTCTTACCTTGAATTTACCATTTATCCCCACTGTACGATATGTTAGCCATTTTCAAAGAAAAAAGCCTTAACCAGAGACCAGTGAATGTTTGTGCAACTCCTCTCAGGCCGACCACCACTCCTCAACATCATTCGCCAATTTAAAATGCAAAATCAAAGTAAATCAATTGCCGCATGACCTACTCCTACCCTCATGCGCCTGCGTCTATTTGAGCTCCTGCAATTTTCTATTTTCCGCATCTCCCATACCTGCTCGATTCGGGCTTTTCCCGGAACGATGGCGGGCAGATTGGCAGACATTTCAAAAGCACGCAATGCATGGGACACGTTTTTCATGGTTAATCTGCTAATAAATCAAATTAAGGACTCACTGCATCATACACATGCATATAACATAACGTACACACATACATACATACGCGATGTGTGGTATCGCAAAATTTCCTTTATTTCTCCAGCAGCCCAGGCTAATCAAAAATTTGCAAAATAAGTCGTGACATATGTGGCAGCAGCAGCGTTTTATAAATTTATCATAAGTCCGCAGAGATAGAAAATTACATATAGATTTCGATTACTCTTGACGACAAACAAAGTCACTTAAATCTGGGGTAAATAGATCAAGCAGGCACTCATAAATCTTGTGAAGCGCGAGAAGCTTAAGTGAAACACGTAGTTTATAATTTTAATGGCATAATTTCACCGATATTACGCCCGTATTGTTCCGCCCACTCCGGCCCCGGTTCGAAAGCTTTCTTGAGCAAGGAGTGTAAGTGAAGTATTTGCGCTGCGAAATTTGTCATAAAATATTCCAAACATTCCTGAGATTTATAGTTAAAAATTTTAATGTTTCAAATTTCTAGTGCATACATACGCGTGAGTATGTATATGTACGTGTGTAGGCCATATTGGGAGCGTGCATAATTTACGCATTTTCACTATTTTATATTTTTGATAGTACATATTGCTTTTTAGAGCCTGGAGTTGGCACGCCAATATTTATGGCCTCATTGTCCCGCTTTCGTTCTCTCATTCGAACGCTGCGAACTGTTTTACACGTTTTATGGCATTTCTATGCTAATTTTCGTGAATATTATCTCCATTTGACACAGTTTTTATCGCTTTCAAATTTTAGTAATGCACAAATACTTACATACATTTTCATCGAATATTTGTTTTAAGGCAAACCAAGGGGAAATTAAATCTGATACATGTTGAAAGGCATAAAATAAAACATCCTATTGAACATTAGTCTGTGCTTCGAACAAAGTACAGTTATACAACAGGGGCATACGAAATCTATGTATGATTTCCTCAAGTGTGTTCGTTCATTCGTCCGTAAGGTTAGCCGTGAAATAGAAGCATCAGGCGGCGATGGAACACGTGGAACGTCCTGATACTGTCCGATCTGCAGAATTTAGTCAACAAGCGCAAGGGACCATACACGAGACCCATGAAAATTAATGAAGGCCCTTGCAAGAGAGCTCAATATTTCTGAGGGTCTTGTCCATCGAGTAGTCATAAAGATCTCCAATATAAACATACGTTATGCGCAGAAGAAAGTTTATGTCGACACAAACACGAGAACAGCCAGTTATACGATCAAAAAGCCTTGAAAACAAAATTAAACACATTGAAGCGCCTGAGATGTTATGGATTCTTTCTAAAGAAATTTTGACCACGGCAAAAATACCAACCACAGTAATGACCAGAATGACAGATGGCTAAGGTCCAATCCGAAAGAGGTTCCTGTTGTCATGCACACGAAGTTTCCTGAAGTTTTCAGCCACTGTTATTGTTTAAGGTGTTGAGAGCAACAAAGGATATGTTATGCCACCACACTTCTTTATTCAAAGATTTCGAGTGGATTCTGCTGCATGTATCGATGTTCTAGACACAGTAGACTGGGTTGAGAGTGTACGCGGTCACAGCCCATACATTTTTCAACAAGGATCTGCTTTTCACACAAAGCGATATCGACCGAACTTAGCTGAAAATGTCGATGACCTCATAACATCACACTTATGGCCGCCTTACTCCCCAGACCTCAATCCCCTGGATTACTGCGTATGGGAAGTAGTTGAACGAAAAGTTATACTCTAAGCCGATTTCTGATAGAAATATTGTTGCAAATGTTCTATAAAAACATGAGAATGATTTCTCTTATTGCCTTTTCCCCGTGACCACCTGCAGTCTGCTCTTTGAAAGGTGAGCTTCACGACAACTCATCGAGCGCTGGGCAAGTACAAAGCTTGTAAGGTTGCGAAATTATTCTGGCCACAGACGTTCAAGAGATCTTCTGAGGTTGACAAAATCTCAACTCTCGATTTTCGAGAGGTCTTCACAGGACACTATCCGTGAGGAACACATACTCTGAGACTCAGCTTTACTACAAGTCCTCTTTGCGTCAGCTGTATGGAGGATGAGGTGTAATGATGACAGCACCTTCTCCTTAGCTGCGTTGCTCTCGCGGGGCTATGATTTAGGAATCGTGGTTCTCATTTCTTTGCTACGTCTGCTGATATAGTAGCCCTTGATATTAAAAACCTCGTGAACTTCATCAGCAGCATAAACTCCGTAACTCAGTCATCGTTCGTAGTTCCACAAGTACTTCTACTTCGTCCCAGTGTGCGCACTCTTTGGGCCAATTGACTATCTTATTCGTCTACCTACGAAGAATGTTAAGTGTATTGTGGAAGAAAACTACAAGAATATTTCATAATAGAACAAGTTTTTCCTGATCTCATTTATGTAGGTGTATGAAATTGTTGTTCCTTCTGTTTGGGGTGACAGATCAAGGTGCACAAGACAAATTACTAGAGGGGATTAACCACAACCTTTCCGAGAGTGGGTCAAGAGGCAAGGCAATAACACTCGACTACAAACCACTAGTAAATGTTTCCGACAGATGAGCTCAGTACAGTACAGTTACTAGCCTATGTCTGCAAAGACATCTTTAGCAAACAAATACAAAGATAGTTCGTGTGAATCATCGTATACGATTGAAAATAAATGTGTGCTCAGACCAGCCATTGACAAATCAGCAGTTGTTACTCAATTCCAGCGATAATTTGTCTCTATTTGTTGAAAGCTATTTGCCAATTCAGAAGAGTCGCGTAAGTTTTATTTTTTATTTTATTTTCTGGCTCATTAGGCAAAACAAAAAATGCAAAAATGCGGGCTTTATTTCCAATTAGGAAGCCAAATAGTAAATCCAGAGTCTGTATAGTGATTAATGAAACTAATCAAGTGAGTAGTAGGTGAATCTCCTTCGCAATTGGGGAGTCAGCGAGATTTTGTTGACCTTAAGCAGATTTATTGATAACTGTGAATAGTTTCTCCCACACTCGCCTCATCGTGAACATTTACTTACAGATTCGGTAGCTAGCAAGGTAAACAAGAACAGAAGGGGGAGCTTGAGCGCTGCTACATAACTTGTACAAAGCCCTAAAGCAGTTCAAGCACTCAGAGATATAGTAACATGAATTGTGGATGGAGAATGGGCGAAGTGAGCCAACTTGCGGTTGCTCAACGTTTGCTTGCGGCCAGCATAGATAGTCGTGTGGATGTGCAAAAACTAATCCGCTTGACCAGATCACACGCTTAGCACCAGCGAGCAGTCGCCGGCGGCCAACAAATTAACTGGAAGGAGTGTCTGAAAGGGCGTGCGTATACACAGTAATACATCGCCCATCACTTGCCTCCCATCTGCCTTAAGAAGCCTTTAAAGCGCTAAAATACTTCAATGGCAAGATGGATTGAAGAAATCAATCTGCCTGCACGGGTTATAATTATGTTGACGAGGGTCGCAACAGCCAAGAGTGGTGCGTGAGAGTGAATGTGTGTCGAAAATATTGCCATCTTATTATGCTGACTGACGCCAAAATACTCTTCACCATTCGCTTAATTGAATTATGACTTCTGCATCTCAACTTGCCTTTCCCGTCTTATGCTTGCTGGCGCGCCGGAAATTAATAGCCATGGAAATTGTTTGGGAGTTTTGACAAAATGAATCCGTTAGGTAGCCATAAGCACCGTAAATGTCGTAAATGGCGCACATAATTCAATCTAATTGCGTTAGTCACGTCACATTGGCCGTTAATTTGATTTCACGTGTTGCTAGCGAACGCCTCCAAATATGTGTTTGAACGTATTTGCGTAGATCCTTGGGGGACTGGCCGTTGTTAATGCACGGTTGTAGACGAAGAAAGAGGAAATAAATTTGTATAAGTAGTTTTACAAATTTTTATATATCTTCTTTAGAAGAAATCATCTGACTCTGGTGACCTTCTTGCGGTCGTGTTCCGCGTTTTGGGCGTAATTGTCCGTCTACAATGCAGTGTCTTGATGGAGGCGAACGCATTACCAGCACGAGAAGCCTTTACTAAATCTATGCTTATTATTTATTTTACAGAAAATTTGTTCTTTCATAATTTTTTAAAAACCACAGGGCGAAAAAAAGTGCCTACATCGCGACCATGTTACCACTAGATCAAAACTGGTATGAAATCACTACGCCGGATCAAGGCAACGATGTTTAGCAGCCGTTAGTGAATCCAACCCTGCATAAAAAATTCCAATTGCGCAAGCTTGGGGTCTCAAGATTATCAATGCCGCGATAATTGTCTCATGAAGGGTCACATAAGTAAAACGATCCATAATGTATTTTTTTAATAGTATTTCCGAAGAAAATATAAAGTGTTTAAAATTTAATTCTTGAAATAACTCAAGTGTGATTTTTATCAGTTAATTGCATCAGAAATGCTTTTAATTAAGGGGACAGATACCTGTAAACACCCTAATTTTCCCTGATTTTCATTAAAATGATTTAAAATAAATAAGTCAATATATTTTTCCAAAATTGGCATACAGTTTATTTATACATTAAAATAATATAATTTTTAATTTTTTTTATTTTAATCGTTTAAAATGGCGGATGTACACTCAATTCTTCCAGGAAGGTCGCAGCGGGGCTTCTCAATAGGCGGGCATTGTACTGCAGCTAGAACCCAGTCACACAAAATGAGTAGATTTACTTGTTTTTCAGTCTAAAACGCAGTTATTCTGGAACCTCTAAATTGACTGCCAAGCTGAGAAATTAGGTCAAGTCCGCAGTTAACCGGAATAGTTTTTGGAACTCCTCTACAGCCAAATGGAAAGGACTGTTGCCGTCCCGGACAAACGCCGATCCCTTGTTTCATGCGTCGATCCCTCCTCTCCATGCGATAAATCATATTCCAAATGCTCAAATACATAATCGCACTTTTTTATTAATTTTTTGATAAAGTAATTTCACCGTTTTAACCATTTTTTCATTTCCATTCATTCTTATTTTTGTGTTAAAGTTAACCGAATTACAATTAATTGCTAACCAACTTAACTTGTCTCTTAACTACAAATTAAACAACTGCATCCTAAGTCGGATACTAATACTACACTTTCATTGACCAAACATATTGATTATGTGCTATCCAAAGAATTTGCAATGGTTGGTTTCATCAGAAGAAATTCCACTGACTTTAAATACCCTCAAACTTTGAAATCTCTTTATGTTGCCTTAGTACAATATCGGATTGAGTACTGCTCATTAACATGGATCCCATACTACGAGGTTCCTTCGAGGAAAATTTAAAGAGTACTAATATTTTTTTGCAAAAATAGCGTTGTTGAAAGCGGGTTGGCAAGATTGTACTATATAAGACTTTCACTGCATGCCTGGCACCGGCTCATATACCACGCTCTTGGAGGATGGTGAGGGTCGCCTTCATCTCTAAGGCTGGGAGAGATTACTACACCAGCCCCAAAAGCTTTAGACCCATAAGCATGACCTCTTTCATGCTGAAAGGCCTCGAACGGCTAGTGGAGTTGCATATGCGTAAGAAGTCGCTGAAGGTTCACCCACTCAATCAATTTCAGCATACCTATCAAAGCGAAAAATCCTGTGAGTAGGCATTGTAAAACCTTAAGCAGGTATGGTAAAACAGGCCATCGACAGGAGGGACTTCGCTATGTGCATGTGTTTGGATATAGAGGGGGCGTTTGATAATGCCATTTTCGGCAGTATGTGCAGCTCTGCCAGTAGTCATGGCGTAGACCGGGTGCTAGTGAATTGGATTTGTTCAATGCTAGCAAAAAGAATCGTCTCGGTGCGGGCGGAGGAGGATGTGCTGGTGCCATCCGGGGTTAATAGGGCTATACCCAAGGTGATGTGCTGTCTCCATTGCGCTGGTGCATGGTGATCGATCCTCTACTTATCACCTTAAATGATGCGGGAGTCTACACACAAGCATAAGCGGACGACGTTGCCTGTTTGTTAATGGACCCTTCGTTTATGAAGATCTGTAGAAAAGAGCAGAAAACTCTGGGTATGATTGACACTTGGTGCTGTGCTAATGGGCTATTGGCACACCCCACCAAAACTGGTACTGTCCTCTTTACCAGAAAGAGGAAGCTAAATGGAATCGTTCTGCCTAAGCTAAAAGGAGTCACAATCCAGCTATCCAAAGAAGTCAAATATCTTGGAGTAATCCTTGATAGTAAACTTCTTTGAAAGACCGACGTTGAAACAAAGACATCCAAAGCACTGACAGCTTTCTGGCGGCGCAAGGATGTCTTTGGGATTACGTGGGGTCTTTCTCCTAGCAAGATCCTATGGATCTGGACGGGTATGATAAGACCTATTATCACCTATGCATCAGTGGTCTGGTTGAGTAGACTCTCTCTCGTAGGAGTTAGGAGGACCTTATCTGTTGCACCGGAGCTTTTCCGACTACTTCAGGCCTGATATTAGAAGCTCTGGTTGATCTATCACCACTTGATGCTTTCATCAAAGCAGAGGCCTTGAAGGCCATCTGCAGGCTGAGACACAAGGGAAATTAGTACGATCCGTATCCGGCATTGGACAGCAGAGAAGGCTCGGACTTCGATCAAACGATCCTCACCATGCCCCTTGACTCCGTGCCATCAGGAGATCTACTTGAAAAGATATACAGTGTGGTGCTGCCAGAAGCTCAATTGTGGTCAAACTCTGAAAATGAGCCGGGCAAACACTGTATTTTCACGGATGGCTCCAGAAGGCCCTCTATGCATCTGCTGTGACAGTCAAGCTGCGCTCATGGCCTTAGACAGCCCCCAACCACTTCAAGGGTAGTCGAATCCTGTAAATCTGGGCTGGTCCTAACATGGGTGCCGAGGCACGTGGGTATCGTGGTGATGAAACCTCTGACTCTTTAGCTAGGATGGGCATTGAGGTCAACTTCTTTGGCCCGGAGGCCGTTCTGCCACTCCCTTCTGTAGCCATCAAAGCCACGGTTATCAAATGGGTTACTACAACCCACAAGCGAGCTTGGTAGGCTGAGAGAGGCTGCAGATGGGCTAAACTGATGTTATATTTCCCAATAATATTTTTCTATAATATCATTTATGGTAATATCGATTGCATGGGCTTATTACGCGAATTTCAAAACCATTCTTCACTTTATGGTCTAAGGAATAATCGTTCACTCTGACTTTTTAATAATACGTACCTCTTGTACGATCTGCGCGATTGGGTATCGATTAACTTCAACTGTAAAATTTAGTACCTGATTTGTTTACCATATTTAATTATGTAATTGAATTAGTCTGTTAGACGATTTTCTGTAGACTGAATAATAAATAAATAAATAAAAAATAAAAATAGAAAAACTGCTGACATTATTTTATCGATTTTTGTTATGAAACCTGTTACTGAATAACGAAATTATTAAACCAAGCGAATATCGCTGAAATATGTTAGGGAATTCTACTACTGGACATCGGGCCATAGCAGATACTTAAGACTATGCATTAATAGTAATGTATTCGACCCATTAGTTCTCAACTGCTTGTGTGGTGCATAACATTTTATAATATAATAATAATGAAACGACATGCCGCATACAGCGAGTAGATATCATAAATTCACACCCTTTTAAAATATTCAATGAACCAACACTTCCCTAGCGACCTTTCTTGGTGTGCATAACAGCAGTCCAACAGCAAGTAGCCTCATACAGACATATGCACATATATACGAGTATGTGCACTTTACTCTCTCCAAAACTACAGCTGATAGTCAACTAGCTATTTTTTCCAAGTTTTTGCATCCTTTCACCATTTGCGCAGTCATAACTAATTCGCAATTTGCTTTCAAACCAAGCTAAAGTAATTGTTAAAAAGGGGTCGAAAAAATGGCAAAAGTAGTGCAAAAAGGGGAAAATAGGAAAAATAGTGAAAGTGTATTACATCCATTTCCGATATTAGGTGATAAAATTTTATGCTTGCAAATTGACAGCGATTTGTGGAGTTGCAGATATGTAAGTTGGCATGTACTTAGTGTACTGGGTGCCGCAATAAGGGTGCCGTCAGTAAGGTCGCAAATTTCGAATTTAGTGTCATTCTTGTTTGGTTGCTGAAGTGGTTCAGTGATGGCGAGGGATTGAAATTGCGTCACTACTACTTTTCTACTACTCCAACTACAGAGAGCACGGAACATTTTTTGAATATTACTTTGAGCTACTAGCAGTAACGAATCGTAGCTTGTAGCTTAGTAAAATAGTTGATCCTGAGCTACCGTTTACACTACTCATCTGCTCAAGTTCAGAGCAGTAGCGAGAGCCGAGCAACGTTTTCGTGGATATTACTGCTACGAAGTAATTAAAGCACTGGTTATGGCCACGTAAATGAGGTGTCGCTGCTGATACTATTTTTGTGTTCGCTCTAGTAATATACTGGTAATTTTAAGGTGTATATGTTAGGGAATGGTCCAGAAAGCAGGTAAATCCGTGCCACATGAAGGAGAGGGATATCGAGATACGTTTGTGTCGTGTGAGATGCTTCTGGAACGGCAGAAAAGAAAAAGCATCGTCACTGGCAACGAGAAATTTATCTATTATGATAACCCCAAGCGTCGAAAATGTTAGAGCCTGCCATGTGAACAAGGTCCATTAGCACCGAAAAAAATCATGCTTCAATGATTATGTTGTTCATCTAGTGGGAATTGGGAAATCTTGCTTCACCCGGCCTATTCCCCAGACATTGCCCCTCCGGAGTACCATCTGTTCCGATGAATGCAGTCAGCCCTTATTGGAGAGCAGTTCACTTCTTACGAGAGTATCATACTGGCTCAATGAATGGATCAACTCAAAAGAACTCGAATTTTTCGTCAGAGGAGTCCGTATGCTGCCGAGAAAGATGTAGTAAAGTTGTAGCTTCCAATGGCACAAACTTCACATAACATCACGAATTATTTAATTGTCTAAGTAATTCGTAGCTTTTGCCAAGAAAGGATGTAAACTTATTCCCATACCCAATGCATAGGTGGTTGTTATCTCGCGTCGCGGTGAAGTGAATTTTGACTTGATGCATTCATTACTTTCTGTGAGAGCAAATATTTTGTATATTTTGTATGCCAATGAAAACAATTTATTTATTTGTTACAAAAGACATCGAGAATATTTTAAATTAAACAATGGACCCTCATAATGGGGCACCCTTTGTTTCTCACCCAGTGTTTTGCTGGCATAAATACAACAAGTAGATCAGCGTCATTCTGGAGTTTCATTTCGTCAGCCATTGAGCAGCTGCAATGTGTAGAAATTGGATATTGACATTGACATTTATTGTGGCGGGTATTTTGTTGTTTGCATTACCTAAATAAATAATTTATTAAATGGCTGCTGGAATTGTCAGAAAATAAAGGAAAAATCTAGTTACCCCATTTTTTCGTAGGGTCACTTACTAATATAGCGTAATGATATTTTTCTTTATCGTTTTATTCTTTTTTTAGCAAAAACAAAAACAAATACAACAAAGTTCTGTATAGAACTACTCGTCACTGTCATTCATGTTTACCCTCCCTGACCAACAAATTCGCTACTTGGATTTGGTTCCAAAATTTAAGATATTTTTTAGGACTTTTTAAAACTATTTGTTGTTTTTTTTTAAAGTGAAGATTTTTCTACGCCATTTGAGATTTAACTGTATACATATGTGGAATGTCTTCAACAAGCAAATGCGACAAGATTTAAAAAAAGAAGTTAAGTTTGCTAAAATGAACCTATTTTGTTAATAGAAAATAATCAAACTAAGTGCGAATTGAAGCCAATGTTAATATGTTAATACTTTGACTGTTCGCATTTATGTTCAAATTTTTCTGGCGAATTTCCATGCAAAGACCCGTACATCCTTTGTAAGTGGAACAAATCTATTAGCATAATCAGTTTTCAGTAAAAAATGGTCCAGAGGACTTTTTGCTTTATTAGTTATATAAATTTTGGTATAATGAAGTGCAAGTTCCAAGTGGTTCAAAACCCCGTTGATTTTGAACATTTTTTCTGTGGACGGTGCTGGGTGTTTTCCTCCATATAAAAAATGGAGAAAATGCAAGAGACCGCGGCCAAAAATAATTCTTAAAAATCAGTGTGATTTTTCATCTACTTTTCAAAGCTGCCACCTAGAATATTTTTAGTACATGGTAAATGGGATATACCTTTCTTCAACAATATTCAAATCTAGCAGCGTTATTTCAAGCTAAATTTAATTTTTTTTGGATTTATAACTTAGCTTAGGGTATTCCAATTCCAAATGGAAAATTGAGTAGGGTAAGAGCTTCACTTATTCAAGTTTTGTACTGGTTGGCAGCAGTAGGCCATAGATTTCTTAATGTATAATACATTTTTGATACGCTATAATTTATTAAAAAAAAGACTGTCGAATAAATTTTATTCAAAGTAGCCAAACCAATTCAATGCGATAACAAAAATATATCT
Source organism: Anastrepha fraterculus (assembly GCA_037575425.1). Classification (NCBI taxonomy): domain Eukaryota; kingdom Metazoa; phylum Arthropoda; class Insecta; order Diptera; family Tephritidae; genus Anastrepha; species Anastrepha fraterculus. Next base: position 68,156 of record JAYXIM010046289.1, read on the forward strand.
GCTTATATTTGGTTTTCATCAACTTGGATTTTCGTTCACAACTATTAACTGATTTTGAGAGCTTTTATGTCATATTTGCCCGAAGTCTGCAGTTGATAGAAGCGCTTTCTAATTTTTCAGCAAGACAAAATCAATACAAATAAGAGTGAAACGCAAATATTGGTCAACGGAATATTTTCAAAATTATATTTGCTTATAAGCCGCATAAACGCACAAATACGCACTTACACACCCTCAACGCAAGCACTTATCACGCCCACATCGCCCTTCAAACCAATTTGCAAAAGCAAATGTTTATCAAAATCTGCCGAGATTCGTTCGACTTCTCAAACTTTTCGGCCTCACAGAAAAAAACGTATTTGGCAATTGACAAAACTTTGCGTCAACTTCCGCAAAAATCTTTCACGCGGGCAGAGGGCATTTCCACTTTTGAGTGTGACTGCTGTATGCCGTTTGATCCCTGCCCTGCAACTAACTGCAGCGCGTGCAACAACAAACAATAAATTACCAAAACTTGTATAATAAATCTTTTGCGGAACATTTATATAATTTCCACTTTTCATATTCAACTGAGAGGAGGACAATGCGAGTGACCGAGTTATTGCTCTGGCTTCCGGCCTACCGAGACCGGCTCGTTTGGCTTTTGTTGGCTGCCGGCTGCCGGCTGGTTGTTGCGGACTTGTTCTCCTTTTTGTCGTTTGCTTACATGTTTGATTCCTTTTTTGACATATTGAAGTGGTCAACCAAATAAAAGAATATGAATCACTTTCCTGCTGCGCGGCATTCCGCCTTTGCTTTCAACAAATAAAAAGTGAAAGCCGCAAGAGGGCGAGTATCGGACAGAGAGTTCGCCTATCGGTTTGTATTTGTGTTTGTGTTTGCGCTTGTGACCAAGTTCGAAAGTGTGTGTGTGTGTGTGTATGGTGGAAACGCCTGTTTACAATTAATTGATTATGTCCAAGCTCCTGTCAACAGTGGCAACAACTTTAGATTAAACTCATATCTCACAACGCAAAAGACATCTTGGAATGTATTGCAATATTTTTTGAGGTCAAACAAATAAATTCAATCAAATCAAGTAGTAGCTCAAACTATTGTTGTAATTTGTTCTGCAGGATACCGTACACATCCCCACAATAGGAATTTTAGGTTATGTTATCACATTTTTTTATCTCGGACAGTTTTTTTTGTAGCCGTAACAACATGTAATTTTCCCATTTCTACACTCAGTGTACGATTTGCTATTGTTCCGATAATAGTTTGGCAATATTTTGGGCCCAAAAATATGCCCATTGTCCAAGTTAAATTGATCATCTGCACTGTTGCTTGCAGGTGGTTGTTTGATGCTGGTCAATGGCACTCTTGGCCTAAATATCCTGCAGTGTCCTGGGTGACACGAAAGGCTTCATGCATTCTCCTGTATGCATTCTCCTTCTCGACAAAGCAAATAAATCGACTATTAACTGAGGCTTTGTGTTCCGATTTGTGTTAATTTAACTGCACTTGATGGGAGTCTTTCCAGCTAATTTTTTTTCCATTCAACTAGCGCATTAAATGACCAGGAGTTGTAGATTTGAATGCATTCGTTTCTCGCATCAGTCATAAAACGCAAAAAAAAAATCACGACTGGTCGAGCATTTTTTAAGAAAAACTAATGCTCCCAAAGCAAACCGATTGTATAAATACATATATATACCTATAATATGTAAATATAGGTACCATATACTAATTATATATTGTATATATGTGGGTATTCTTTGTTAGGTGTTTGGCCGAGCTCCTTCTCCTGCTTGTTACGTGTGCCTTGATGTTTTTCTACAAATAGAGGTCCCTACAGTCCTATGGCGCCTCCGCTTTTCAAGACAAACCTATTGAATACTTAAATTTTGCTAAATCAGCTCTGGTTTTGCGACTCAATATTTGGTGATTCTTCAGACTCAATTTCCTAAATTGCCCCAAAAAGTTATTGAGTACTCTGCGTCAACGATTGAGCGATTGGCACCAAACATTTCGTGCTTTCAGAAAATTGAAAAGAAATTGGCGGGCTCCGTTAATTGTGTCTCAGGAATTAGTTTTCAAATGTTTTCTCTTTTAAGTCGGATAAAGTTTTAAGGTTCGTTTTGTTTTCGAAAATACTTATGAATCAAACGATTTTTATCGAGCATAGCAAAAGCTAAAGTATGCAAGAGATTTATTTCGTAAAATAGGTTCATTTTTGCTCAAAACTTTGCGAAATTCAGATTTAAGGTCGAACGTCCTAATTTTACTACTGAAGCTGTGGTAGTAGATTCGTGGATGTGGTTTCGTTACTACATTTTTTAATTAAAAACAGATTTTTTGAAATTTTTTCAGAAGAAAAATTTAGAATAGCGTCCATACTGAAAATGTTATGATTGCAAAATTGAGGTAAACAATATATTTTGTCTAAATCTTCACCAGATGTTAGATCAGAAGTGAGGTAAGCCCTTCTTATAAAGTTCTAATTATTTTTTTCCGTCAAAATGAGTTGGCCGCTAACATCTTGAAATTCTTCTAGCTTAACCGCCTTTAAAAAAGTTGTATGATTTAAGAAGTTATAACGCATACTTGTTTTCAATTTGAAAGTGTAAAAGCCGAGATGTTTTAATTCAACATGGAAAACATGTTTTGAGAAAAGAATTATTTCAACGTTTCTCTTTCATATTTTTTCAAACCATAAATAACAAAATAAAACCATGGCAACCAAGTGGTTAATACTCGTTTGATGACCGAAAAATGCCAATGAAACTACCTTCGTTTTTCAAAGAATTTTTTCCGTGGATTACCCACAGCTCATCTGAACACATCCACATGTAACTTCGTATGTATGAAGTTTATTGCAAGGGAAACAATATGAAAAAAATTCAATACACCTGAGTCAAAGTATGCATAGTCACCATCAGTAGAAAACTCATCAAAACTAGTAAATATTGCTCGTAAATTTCGACAAGTATCATTTCAGTAATCTAATAAGTGAGTTTGCTGAGTTGATGGGCGAATGGCTGGCGCAGCATATTGCAACATTTGAAGGTTATGCATGGATCTATGTATGTACATATGTACGTTCACATGTGTGTACCGTACCACCCATTGCCGCCTCCACCTACGCCCATTTGATTGCCCCCGCTTTGTAGTGCCATCATTTGCTTACTTTCCTTTTATTGCAATTTGCGAAAATTTAGTGAAAGTGAAATGACAGAAATTTTATCGCCCATCCACAAAAGGGAATATGTAACTAAAACCACCCAGCCTCCCTATTTCGTACACATCTTTTGTCCAAAAGCGTTTGCTGTCGGCAAGTGTGTTTTTCTGGCTAAATGAAACAGCGAAAATATGACATATAATGAGATGACATGGGTAGAAAAGCAAGAGGGTGCACAGGAAGTTCAAAACAAAAGCAACAACTGCTTAAATGTACAGCAATTCAAGAGTCAATAATGATAAACAGAAACAAAAAGTTAGTTACGGAGATAGTGGCTGAGGAGTGTATATTGCGCGGGTGGATTCACAGCCGAAAGGATGGGCGGTCGGTCGAGCGGGTGGGCTGCAGAACATGTTTGTCATGTTAGTGCACGGATGTCAGACAGTCAGCGCTCCGCTCGGCCAACCCACGGTGGGATAGTAAGCAAATCAGTGAAGTCGGACGTATCAAACCAAGCATCATCGCTGTTATCCCATCATAATTCCCTTTATGTTCATGATGAGGCATCAAATTCGCAGGCCTGCCTCGATTCGCTCGGCATTAATTGCCAAAATCAAATTTATTTCATTCATTACAGCAACGTCCTGCCCGAAATGTCCAAAATGTCAAGTAATCAAGCACATCCTGTGGCGGCAACGACGGAATAAAGCAAATGAAGTGACTTGAAGTGCTAGTGGCGGAAAAATGTGGCGTTTGAATGACAGAATCGTAGAGTTTATTAAATTCATAAATATTTTTCCATGGAATAGTCAATAATGACAAGTTTGTAAGTGGAAGTGCTTGCGACATAAGATTGTGAAAACCAAGTGATGATTATGATTGTTCGGGGGAATGCCTATATGACGTGTGGTAATGCATATGCAAAGCATCTAAAATATCATATTTGATTTTAAATTTATTCAACGATTCATGCAAATCTTCAATGGTTCGAAATATTACTGGAGGTCCATACGTCTTTCTTCTCCATAGTTTCATTGAACTGGCAGTTTTTTATCTTTAAAGTAAAATTTACTTTAAGAAATAGATGGAAGTAGCTTTGCGCAAGATATGGTGAGAAGACAGATGGTCCAACACTGGAGGACAGACAAGGCGAATAAGCCGGCTTTTTGACATGGTGGAGTCCCATATACAATCCTTTGAGCGAGTATGGAAATTTAAATACGGATTTTAAAGTAACCCCGGCCGCCGTAGCCGAATGGGTTGGTGCGTGATTCGGAAGTGCGTAGTTTGGAATCTTCTTGCATGAAACACCAAAATGATAGAAAAGGTTTTTTTAATAGCGGTCGCCCCTCGGCAGGCAATGGCAAACCTCCGAGTGTATTTCTGCCATGAAAAAGCTCCTCATAAAAAATATCTGCCATTTGGAGTCGACTTAAAGCTATTAGGCCCTCCATTTGTGAAACATATCTAGACGCACACTACAAATAGGAAGAGGAACTCGGCCAAATACCCAAAGAGAAGTCCTGAGAACTAAAAAAAGGTGACCATTAAGAATGTCAATGGACTCGGATCGATAGAATATTTTTTATGTTTCCTAAAGTATAAATTTGGAATATGAACCGTACCGCGTCACCCAGCGGTACCAGCCGAACATCGCGGACATTTTCCCCGAAAGTGGATGAAGTGCTTAACAAAAGATACCAGAAATTCATACCCACGTTCATATATTCCTTTTTATGTGTTATGCACCAGGGAACCCCGTTTTACGTCTGTGAAGTATTTTACATGACGTAGAAGGACAAATAGCGCTGGGGACCAATATAAAATCCAGCTGTTATATAAGGCCCAGAAGTCACATTTCGAATCTCTTTATGTGGTTATATTATGGTGGGTTCGGATCATTACGTTCTTGAGAAAAAAGAGACTGAGGGTCTCGCAAAGTGTGCGTCATAACGCCGTCTCCATGGACTAGGGTCTTTTAGAGGTACACCCAAAGGAAAAATTGCAGTACCTTAAAAAACAGGGGAAGAATCGCGGTTTTCTGCCCATTGACTCATGTCTTCAAATAACTTCAAAATTCTGCGCTGGTATAATATAACTAAAATAATGATTAAGTTTGAGAAGAAGTAGCTCATGATATTTGCAAGAGTTTCCTCAAATATTAGGGTATACAAATATTGAGGCTGTTATTGAATAATTTATGATATGCTTTACTGGCGGTACTATTGTGCCTGTTTTGGCTGCATCTTCAATTACGTAATTTGCACTGGAGGTGCAGTATGTCCGAATTTATGTAAATACAATTGAAGCATCCGTGTCCTGTCAATATTTGGGTAAGGTGGAAATCAAATGTTTAGCCAACTTCGTACAGAAGGAAGCAAGCGATAAGTCCAACGTCAAGTATTACAAGTGCTGCTTCCCCTGGTGTAGTCCGGAACGCGCTCTACACTATTATCGCTAATTTTGCGTGCGTATGAGGTTTTTTCCAGCGCATTATACCAGAGGGGTGCACCCTACAGAATAACACTTCTTAGCAGACTTGCGTCTACGTATTATCTGATCCATTATGAGCTCATCATGAGCCGTGATAGCGCCGAGCTGCTTGAGCTTTCTCTATTGCATACCCAATATGTGGCTTAAACGATTGCCCAGCATCAAACATAATGCCTAGATATTTGAAGGCAGCTTTTGAGGCGATTTCATGCCCCCCGATTGTGATATTAACAACCTCGCGCACCTTTCTGCTGTTCGTGAACTCTGTCTCTGTTTTATGTTGCGCTACCTCGAGGCCCGCTTCTACCAGCCACGTCTAGATTTGTGAAATTGCTACGTTTGCACTTCTGTCACCCCCTCTTTGCACTTTCCCTTGACGTCTGCAAAACCAAAAAGGCCTTTGCACGTTTAGGGATTTGCAAATTGCAGAATACCATCCAGAGACTTCATATTCTTTGACGCTTTTCTCCGTATTGCATATCGGCACTCATCTTCTAAGTATCTGATTATTATTTTTCTCAAGCACGCTGAAATTTCAAAACCACGGAAAGGTTCGTCAATTTTTTTCCCAATTTGCCGTAATGAACGAGTTTTTAACGTCTTAGGTAATCATCAAGCAGTACTCTTTTGCGGCCCTTTCCATCTAACTCCGGGTGTCGCCTCCTTTGCCATCTATTTCATCAGCATGGCCGCATCCACTGTAAATTATCTCTTCCTAAAACAAGACTGTGTCTTTGAACGATTACCTCCTGTCTGGATTTCTGTTATTAGTCTAGGTTGGAGTGATGCTACAGAATTTGAGGAATAACTACAACCGTACAAAGTGACTATTTATCTACTAAATGTTATTGTTATGAAGTATTACTGCATACCTACAAAACAACCAGCACTTACCAGGTGTAACTTAACTATTGTATCGAAGGGGAAACACTTCTGAAGTGGCTAAGGAGGCACTTCAAAGATTCAATTAATCCAACTTGAAAGACAGCGAACGATTTGAGAACCCCTGTCAGTCGGGTATGGCAAACAATGGGTGTGAAATGCTATTGTCCAAGCGTACAGTATGCCACGCACTCACACACTCCCATAACGGAGGAAAGTAACGCGATCGAAACCGGACAGGACGTAGGTATGCTGACGACTTTATAACCTGATTGAAGATTAAAGGCGTTGCTAGGAGAAATGGTACCGCATCAAAGCGTCTTAATTAAATTACGCACTCACCGGAGATAGGGAGGGACTTGTGGAAGAGGAAGCAATACGGAAAAAATATGCTTGAGAGCATTTCGCTGCTATTGAAAGTTGGACGAATGGCTATGTTTTACGGTTATGCGAGGAAAACTGTTTATAAATTCATCAATTAAATGCTTATACTCGTACCGATGCGATTTTCATTGGCATTAAATGCAGTCATGCAGAGCAAACGAACGGACGAAGGGAAGGCAGGAAAATCAGGGAGAGCTCGAAAAAACATTCGCAATAAAAAGGATAATATTATCATTTACTTGTGAACCAGCGTAAAAAAGCCATATCCATTACGCTTGAATAGAGCTGACCGACAACTGATGGGCCAGCGAACCCCACACGCACACGCACAAATGGGCGCACATGTGTGCGTTTACGAGCGTTTATTTTTTGCCCGTATGTGTGTGCGTGTATGTATATACTCGTATTTGAGAAAACTGTTGTGGTCGATGGGCGAGGGAAACCCATAGAGCTGCTTGTTGAGAACAACAATAACAAGGCCATGAATAGCTGGTGACTGGTCGGCGACGCAACTCACCACACTATGGACACACCATTCAATCAGCGGCTGGTACAAGCGCGTATAAAGAGATTTTAATTTTTTGATTATGCTGCCGCAGAGAGTTGGTGAACGCCGAAGGCGATTGCGATGACGGGGACGGAGACGGAGACGGTGACGACAGCTATGATGTAGCTGACGAGTTGGACAATGCAATCCAGTCAATATGTAATGTAGTCGATATAATGATGATGGTTATATGTTTATGCCCTGCCACACATGACTACTGCACACACTCCCAGACGTCCCCAGAGATCGCTGCTTTATTATTACACACACATATGCACTTGGTGATATGTAGCGGAGTATATGATTGCAGCTAAATCGGTAATCAATGAAGTAGTCGTTGTTTCCTTGGTGGCCCTTCTTTGTCCTTTTGCATTTTTATGCTTTTTCCTGTTATTTAACATAAGAAATACGGAATTTAAGGAGGGCAGGGGGTTAATATGATAGTTTAGTGAGCAGAGCCGGATGCGAAGTTGATTAAATAGCGTCGTAGTCATTCCGGCGTATTGATTTCGTTTAATGCGGCGTAATTTTGACGTATTTCCGACGGCCAGTTTTTTAGGCTTAATCTTTGTGGGCGCATATGCAAGTTTGGTATTGTTATGCGGCACGTCTAGCTTGGACGTTGGTGCCGTGAAGGATAAGCGATCAATCCGATAATTGAAGTTAATCACGTGCGGAGAGATTTTCTTTATTTCCTCTCTCTTCATTATTAATACCTTCAGTAGAGCAGGATTGTCTTTCTTTTGTCCGTTGCTCATAGGCCGGATTATTTATTAAGCTGGATGCATAAAATATGTTGGTAAAATCAACTGTCCGACTTTCGGAAAGTAAAACTATTAAGTTTTCAACCGAACTGAATTGCGGCTGCAATAGCACATTGAGCTTAATTGGGCTTGTGGCCGAAATTGACAATCATTTACCTTCACTAATTTCAGTAACTTTACTTTGGAGGAGATTTTGAAGAAAATTAACCATAGTTAGGATGAATCCGAAATCCGAGGTACCTCCAATCTGCGCACTCAAAAATCCTGGGAGTACACAGGGAGCTATATTACATTGCTCTACAATTCTGTTTTGAAAATAATTTTTCCTCAAAAATCCCACAAACATTTGAATGGGAGAACATTGAGGATCTTGTCTCGGGATCAGTGGCGATATTCACTGACGACTCAAGTCTAAATTATAAGGCAGGAAGTGACATTCAGTCAACAGTGCTACTACAGAATCTAAGCCTATGGCTCTCTGACTACTGCAGGGTTTCTCAAGCTGAATTAAAGCTGTTAAAAACGCTGCATTGTGGGTCATGGACTTGTCCGTTGTAGCAAAATTGATCATTATCCACTCTGACAATCAGGCTGGAAATTGTATCGCGAATGAGCTGTCAAGGAGGGTAAGACACCCTCTGCCCACTCTGCCTAGTATGTGGGCATGCCTTTATACTCAAGTAGATGGACCTCTGAGTCCCCTTGTGGAGTAACTAGCCAGGTCTGGCCTAGAAAGATTGAGCACAAAACCAGTTCTCTCATTAGCTAAGACTGACCTTCCATTAGACAGTGATTGAAATCTCCACCGGACATTGCTTTATGGAAACACATGGGGAGCGTATGGTGTTTTCCTCAAATGGATTTCGTTGCAGCTGTAGTGATGAGGATGAGGTAGAGGGCATTGAATACTGCCTCTGTCATTACGCCGCCCTTGCCAGAACGCAGCTTCGCTGTTTAAACTTTTGCTACTTTAGATATCTGGCAGACTTGGAGCCTGAAACTATCCACAATATTTCATCGTTTATCAGACACATGAAGTGGTTTTACCACAGCGGTAATTAGAGGGGAGATTTGAGCCTTAACAGATGACATCACAATTCGTCTTCAGGCCTAAGCTTGCCCCTCTACACCCCTATGGAGAGTGATAACCACTGCAACCTAATTCTAATTTTTAGATTCAATTTAGAGTAGCCCTCATCTTGAAAGGGAGGTTTTAGGTTTTGAAATGTGGCAAACACGGCTTTAAAACTTTAAAAGCCGGTTAAGGTTAATATTTTTTGATCTTGAAATCCTAAAATCAAAATAAAAAGGTATGATTCGTAAGCAAATAATTCCTGAAAAAAATGTACGAGTGTCGTTACGAGGCTTTTGAATTAGAGGAGGAGGAGTTTTATGTCCGACACCGCTTTGCTAAAACCACAACTTATTATTTAATAGAAATGCTTAATATCGATGAGTCTATTTAGTAATAACAAGGCACTTCCGATTCCAACCATCCTACAGATTCTGCCAATATTCCGGTTTGTCGAAAGAAATGTATATAACACAAACTTTTCACTTTTACTTACTTTTTGATGCTTCACTCCAAATTTGTAAATAAAAATTAGCTGACACTGAGCGAACTTATGAAAAAAATCATATCCTCCTCCAGATGCTTATTGAATTTTTCAGTATCATTTGGATCACTCTGTTAAGTCCCGTTTTAGCTAAAATCAGATATTAGCTGGTCTATTATTGGCAAAAATATAGAACTAACTGTTGAGTTAAAGTTTGGTTTTAGTTAAAGGATTCTTTATTTGACGGGCCAGTGCTTTTCGGTGCGGCAGAAATGTATTCCTAATATTTTGTGGCAGTTCAACGTATTTTCCACACAATTTAACAATTATTCGCGTACTTCAATTTGCTTCTCCCGTCAGCATTAGGCGACGGATGACTTCCTACATATGAACGCAAGAACATAAATTTGCTGGTAACAAAAGAAAAATCATTCCTATTAATTTGAACTGTTGGAATTTTTCATTACGACACAAATTAAACGCCTCGCGAAAAGTAAGTGAAACCCCACACGAATTCATCCCTTTGAAATACGCCACAAACAAAGGAAAGTCAATACAAAGTGCTTTAGCGGCGTCGTTGATGTTTGAAAGGGAAAATTCTTGCGTGAAACACAAAAGTATAAAAGTGCTCATACCAGCGACGCATTTCACCTTTTGTATTCATATGTAAATTTACAAGTACCGCAAATGTGAAATTATATTATTTCTTGCTTTTCTACTTTTCAATATGCACAGCTCATTTTCTTTCTTTGAAAATGCTTAGAGTTAAGCAGAAGTCATTGAGCCTCGCTGATCCTTGGCTTGGATGTGAATAAGAGGTTGATGTGAAATGTGTCGAACAAATTTAAATAATTCATTTGATAAAGGAAAACGTACATGCATGAGGATGGATGGTATTATTCGCTTTTGTTATGCTGGGCTTGCTGTGAGCGATTAAAAATTTTTAACAATACTAAAAGAAGAAATCCCACCTTCCTAGGATTTTTCCACGCAACGGAGATGTAAAGGTAAGTAGAAGCTTTCACTGTTTCTCGTGCCTTATACTTGGGCTCCTGTGCACAGACATACGTTCATGCATATCTACATTAGAACATGGAAGGTGCTCTAACAAGAATATCGTTTTGAACTTAAACACATCTACAAATTCTTATACACATACATACATATACTACATGCACACGTATACAAAGAAAAGGACTTACAAGTAATGGTTACTCTGACTTAGGGTGGGGTTCTAGTTATATATCAGACCCTGTAGCGAAAAGTCATATTAGTAAGTATTACTAGTTGGTCATTGACTACAAATATATGTTGTTCCACAAATGGAGGATCTTACAGCTTTAAGCTGATTCCGAACGGCAGATATTTTTTTATGAAGAGCTTTTTCATGGCAGAAATACACTCGGAGGTTTGCCATTGACTGCCGAGGGGCGACGTCCTTTAGAAAAACTTTTTCTTAATTTTGGTATTTCACCGAGATCGAACCGACGTTCTCTCTGAACTCCGAATGGTAGTCACACACCAATTCATTCGGCTACTGAGGCCTCTTAGAATAATACCAGTAGTAAAATAGTAAATTTGCTTTCAAATTATTTGATTTTTGTTTTTATAAGAAAGTCATATTTTTATTATAATAAATAATAATAGCTCCGGTTGGTCATTACAAAAGTATTGAATTCATTTCAATTGTGAGCAAGATTTTTAAAGAATTCGAGGTTGTATTTGAGTTTGGTAAGGTAAGAAGGCTATCAGCCGAATCGTCTGCGTTTGATGATGAGCTCCATTAAGAGTTCGTTGTTCGAATTAAGCAACTTCTGATTTGAAACAACATGAGGCCAGCAGATTTTGAAAATTTTGCGCAACCAGGCGTCAAGCAAGCCCGCGTTTACGTCGGGATTAAGAATTTGTAGCTTACTTTTAAGTCTTAATTTTGAGACTCCTCAATTGAATAAGAAACGATTTTTCCAAAAGAGAGAATCTCAGAAAAATCTCCGCCGCAGCCGAACACAAAATATAAAACCGAATTTTAACTAGCATTCATTTTATTTATTTATGTTCTTAATGTGAATACCTCAAGTTTTATTTATTTATTCGTTTTTATTTTTGGTTTTGTAATTTGCCGTAATTTTTTTAGTATTTACTTATAGTCTAAGTTTGAGCCAATTCTTTAGTGCCAAGCCAATCACTCTACCTGAAAGAAGTTTCATTTAATTTAAGTGCAAACGCTCAGAGCGGTTTGTGGTGCTGTGCAAATGGAGCCAAAGACGTCGGAAAAAGTGGCAAAAACATGTAAGGAGAATGGGACCTGACCGTATAGCCAGAATCGCAATGGAGAATAAACCATTAGCCAATAGACCACCTGGAAGACCACCGAAACGATGGTATGAGTGCTGGACGTCTGAATCGCAAAATGATTGAATTGTGTATTAAATTGTTTATCATAAAATTGTTTCTGTAATTATAAGAATTGTATATTGTAATGGTTAATTTCGTTGTAAATAATAAGATGTAATCTTAAATAAAATGGAAGAAGAAGAAGGAATTGGCATAAACATTTTATGTGTCTTTTTTAGGGTTAAACGAATGACTTTGCAAGCCAAGTTGACTGTACCTTCCCACATTTAATTTTTCTTTTGTAAACAGAGGATTGCGGTATGGCCTTACTGAGTCTCGGTGACTTGAATAGCTGAAAATCGCAACTGGATATCAGTTTTCATTGACACCAAGCAATGAATGAATGGCAATGATACAGTTTCTGCCCATTTGGTGGATATCAAATTATTTAATTACAGAATATATTTGTTTATTTGTTTATTGTTTATTTATTCAATTATTATTAGCATAGAAATGGACTATGGAAAACAGATTAATGCTATACATAAAATTTAACTAAACTTTCCCTATGATTTACATATTTCATTTAAATGAAGAAAATTAAACATTTTTTACAGTTTGCAGAGAAAGAATGTAAGAGTACATTTAGAAACTAGTTAAACAATTCATTTAGTTGCATTTTGAAGTAATATTTTGTGAAAGAAAAATCACGACCAGAAGGATCTGAAAGCGAATTAAATTCTCTCTGTGTTCTAGAAATCGGAGCATTCGAAGCATAAATTCGTTTTAACCGTATAAGTTTTACCCATCCCTACCCAATATATTATTGCTGAGAAATATCGAAATGCATTTTTTCGAGTAGCTATGAGGAGTATCTCACCCCTCTTATCAAACTGAAAATGAAGGTGTTGGAGCGAATAGTGTTTCGGTTTAGCGATTTAGGTTATAGAATGGACTTTTATAGAATGGAATTGGATTAGTGAAACGGAAAGATTGCATAGTATAAAGGACAAAGACTTTCTGGATACATTCAAGTCTACTACTATGACATCCGCGGTATGGTACCCAAACGCCCAAAAGAGGTATCGATCAACAAAGTCTGAACTGAGATGTCGAATAAAATCATGGAATATGGCTTTGAAATGGTGCAATTTAAATGACTCTGACACAAACATTTAGAGTCAAATACAAGGCCAATAATGCCACTTGGATTGGATAATCTAGAACAATCAATATGGTAGAAAGTGGGTATAAGAGAACGAGATTTAGAATAAGAGACATATATTTATATTTAAATTTTACTCATTTCTTTAAAACAAGCAACGACGTTGTCTAAACCAGATTGAAGACTTATAGAAGATTTCATCGAGAATATTTTTAAATCATCAATATATAAAAAAATTGTTTTGTACAAACAACTGGACATGTCATTAACAAAAATTATAAAAAGTATACTTCCAGTATACTTCCCTGAGGTACACCGAAGGACGCAATAAAAGAAATAGATGATGAAACACCAATATTAACAACACACTTCAGAGAGGAGAGATAGGATTTAATCCATTGAGTGAGTGGAGTGGAGTGGAGTGAAATCCTACAGCCCTCAATTTGGAAATTAAAACCATGTAATTAACCTTACGAAACGCTTTTGAGAAGACTTTGTATATAGCATCAACTAGAACTTTGTTTTAAAAAGTTGATATACAATATTAGGAAACCCTTCAAGATTTCAAACACTTGATCTATGCACCTTTTATGAAACCGTGTTGATCTATAGAGATCAAATTATTAACTGCAAAATAAATTGTCTCTTTCCCCATACGTTCACATAATTTTGAAATCTTGGATAATTTGGAGATTGGTCTATAATTGCCAGCATTATTCTTATCTTTCTTCGTCTTTCATAGTGTTACAACGCGGGGTGCGTCAAATCTTCCTTCAAAATGCACCTCCAAAGCGGTTTATCTTGAGCTGTTGCTTCGTAGTTACGTATTCCCAGCGTCTTAAGATCGTGTTCCACTGCGTCTTTCCAACGGTTCCTCGGTCTGCCTTTGGCCTTCACGCCCATTAGCTTTCCTTCGGTACAGGCTTTCTTCACGGTACAGTCAACAGGCATATGGATCACATGACCTAGCCATCTTATGCGCTGCGCTTTAACAAAACGCACAGCTGTCTCGTTCTGAGTTAGATCGTTCAGTTCAGAGTTCAATCGGATTCTATAGGTACCATCATTTATTCTTATTGGGCCAAAGATATTTTCTTTCCATGCGAGCAATCTGAGCACAATCATCAATCATCAACCATATGTTAAGATTGGTCGAATAATAGTCTTGTACATAGTGAACTTTGTAGTTTAAGACAAACGTCGGGACTTGAACAAGTTGAGGTGGGCGTAATACGCTTTGTTGGCGGCATTGATGCGATCCCTGATGGCGGAAGTTGAATCACCGCTACATGCGAACATAACTCCTAGGTACTTAAAATGCTGCATTGCTTCAAAAGTATAGGCTCCCACATGGAAATTTGGCATCTGTGCAGGCTGTCTCGATTTCAACAGATATTTGGTTTTGCCCTCGTTTACAAAAAGGCCAATATCGTTCGCAATTTTGTTAATTTTTAAGAAAATTTCTTTTAAGTCATTCCTATTTCTTGAGAGAATAGCGATGTCATCTGCATAAGCACATATTTGGGTTGTTTTAGTTATCAAGGTACCATCTTTGTTGACTTCCCTTACGACAAAGTGCAGCATCAAATTAAATATGACTGTTGATAAATCATCACCTTGTTTTACACCTGTTTCAATAGGGAACGACTCTGTGAGCTTCCCTTGAATGATCACTTTTGCTTGTGTATTTGTGAGCGTTGCACTAACGAGCCTTATTAATTTGGCAGGTATTCCAAGAATAAGCAATATGTGCTGGATCCTATCTCTTTTAACACTGTCGAAGGCTTGTTTGAAAGCAATGGACAGGCAGTGAACATCTAGCCCGTATTCATAGGGTTTTTCAAACATTTGGCTAAGAACAAAACACTGGTCGATTGTAGACTTGCCTCTACGAAATCCGCACCGGTAGTCTTCAATTATTCTTTCAGCATATTCGTTAATTCGTTCATAGACACCATTTGTAAAGAGGTTGTAGGCCGTGTTAAGCAGTGAGATACCACGATAATTATCGCATACTCTCTTATCACCTTTTTTGTGTACTGGGAAGATTATGCATCCTAGCCAATCAGATGGTATGGATTCTTTTTCCCATATGTCTATTATTAAATGGTGGAGGCACTTATGTAACTCCTAACCACATTCTTTCAGGAGTTCAGCCGCTATAGAGTCTTCGCCGCTTGCCTTTCCATTTCGAAGCTTTTTAAGGGCCGCGATAATTTCGTCAAATTCTGGTGGAGGGATGATGTTTTCAGCTGTAGCTATATGTCTCCAAGGTGAATGTTCTTCTTGATGCTTATTATTTAGACGATTGTCAAAATGTTGTCGCCATCTTTCTAAGATTTCTTGGTCAGTTTGTAATATATTTATTATTCTTATTGCCACTATTAAATACTGGATTAAAAGTCATTGCTTTTCAGACATTTACGAGTACGTATGCGCTTGTATTTGTACTCATATTTAATAGCAAAAGGATTTCCCTGTGCCTTAATAAATGGCAAATAAGTTAATAGTCAGACTGTCTTCTGAAAGTGAATGTAGTAGAGGAAGGCTTCCTTAGTTACTTACCACTTGCAACCCACTTGCCGAAATTTGCAAATTTGCCACAACTCAAGTGGTTGCAAAGAAATTTTAAGTTGTTACGTGTGTGTTTTGCTTCAAGTTCTGTGACACATTTTGCACATTAACACCCAGACTTGCAAGAGCAACTGGTACGGACGTCACTGTATACGATATTACGGAATTCTAAATGCTTGCCTGGACTCTAAAATATAAGAAATAATATACAAAATTTAAGTTTGTTTTAAATTAAAATTGGGGCAGATATTCCTTTAAGAAGGTGCTGGTGAGTGATATTTGTGTGTCCTACTCGGAGTTGGGTGAAGATTGTTGTCTGTTGCAGTTTCGCTCCTGGTGGGATAATTGCTTTTAGTCGTTCTGGATTTATGGATTTTTAGCTATGTTGATGAGTTGATGTGTAACTCATTTCGGTAATCCTTACAGTGAAGTAATAGATACTTCCGATACATTTTCTTTACAGGTGTGCATAAGTCCTAAACCCCATCCTTTGGACTCACAGAAGTTATCATTGCCCTAATCGGGACATCGGACATGAAAATAACCAAATGAACAAAATAGATACTTCAAATTATTTCGGTATTCTTTTATACATACATAATTGCACAACTTTAATATACCATACATTTGCACGAGCGGTATACAAGTTTCCTCTGCAGCGGCTCAATGCACGTAAAAGGGGCCATGAAGGAAGATGTTCCATTGAGTGATGTTTTGCGTGAGAGAAGTGTGAATAGGCAGCGTTAACACGACAAGAGCATTTGGCAGTTACAACACACTCAAATTAAAGTATACGCATAGTTATTCTGGCGAATGGGATTAAAGAGGAAGGAGCGTTAATGCCCGACTCAAGCACACTCGAGATCTATTTGAAGGACCCTCACAACCCACACATGAATGACAGGCGTTGAGTGGTCCGTGCAGATGCATATAAAAATCTACACTACTACATACATGCATGGGGACGGGGGTGTGCACAATATTTGAACAATCCAAACCGATTTTCATCAAAGGCTGTAACTTTCAATTTTCAATACAGCGGAAAACTTACTAAGTATGTATGTAAAAATGTTCAGTGTGTCAATTTTTCTCCATTAAACAAGCACAATTATGGCAATATTCTTATAAAATGCAGGATTTGCTCACATCTGGCATATATTTGTTTTTTGTGTATTGCCTTATTATGTTATGACTGCATAGATTATTTTTGCTTCCGCCCTGTTTAGTGTAACTGGTATACTCAATGCAACCTCTTTAGTCCTAAACACCTCGGCCAACCCAATAATGATAATGAGAATAAATAAGACGCCTTCGATCTCCCAGGCATTAGCGAGTGACGAATAGATGAAGAAACTGGCATAAGGAAACCTGGTACCACTGGAAAGAAGCTGCCAAAAATTACATTTGCTTGTAGTCACTTAATGAGTGTTAGTAAGACCGCGTTAACACAGGGCTACTTTTGTTGCTTCAACTCTGCTTGTGTTCTCGCTCTTCTCGTTGTAGACTAAGAACTAACAAATGAAATAGATGTGAACACGATAGGAACACCTAAAGAGAATTTGCAATGTCGAAGCAACAAAAGTTTCCCTGTGTGAACGCGGGCTAAAGAGACTTGCCTAATATCAGAAAAGTGAATTGGTAACATTGAAAATGGTCAGTTATACCAATTAAATAAGATATAAATGTAGTCGCTAGCGGCGAATCTTGCTCGATAACTTTTCTGGTGCTTTCACATTCAAATTATTCCTCAAGCGAGCAGAACTCAAACATAGCGTGCAAATAAGTGGCGAATCGAAGGCGCCTAATATTTCGTAAATTAAGGGGACAGATACTTGTAAAGTAAGTAAGTCAATACATATATTTTTTTTCAAAATTGGCATACAGTTTATTTATACATTAAAATTATATTACATTTTTTTTTTTATTTTAAACATTTAAAATGGCAGATGTACACTCAATTCTTCCAGGAAGGTCGCAGCGGGGCTTCTCAATCGGGGGGCATTGTAGCATCGGCGTCAGTGACCTGAATACAAAAAACCCAAAATATTTTTGATTTATTAATGTTATAATTTCTATATGAATTAAAAACAAATGAAAAAAAAATATTCGCCAAATAAAGCGCTTTAAAAATAAAAAATGAATTTTGGGGCGAATTTTCCTACTATTTTTGCTTCGAAAAAATTATTTTTTCGAAAATTTTTCGAAAACTCGTTCGTTCACATAGAAAGTTATATATAAAAAAGATGTGTGTAAAATTTCACGGCGATCGGTCAATAACTTTTCGGGTTATCGTCTACGCCAATTCGAAAAATATAGTTTTGGTAAAAACGCGTCTAAAGTTTGAATACATGAAAATTCACCCTCTCCCAGCGCTCGAACGCAAAGAATAGAGTCGTCACGGTTGACGATCTATAATATAAGAAATACTTAAATTTATGTTCTAAAATTTTTTTGACATATTCTTAAAGGATTATATTAACATTTTATGAAAAAAAAAATTGTTTTTCTAAATTTTACAGGTATCTGTCCCCTTAATGTGGAATTTTGAGAATAATTTTTCAGAGATGAACACCAGAAAAACCAAGAGAAGCCACAAAAACTGCAAAATTTTGTGAACCATAATTCAAATGTATGTAAGGTGAATGTTATTTTGGAATTACTGGAAAATTTTCTCTTCTAATAAAGCATACTCGGATGTGATTTGAAAGTTTCCAAATAAAAAGTGCGTATTTATGTGATTTGTAATATTTCCTGAAGCTTTCCGCCAAACTACCGATCCGTACGATAAAATTGGGCGTATAACCGTCTTATACAATTATAGAGTATACTTAAGTTGAAGGCTTCATCTTCTCCCAAGCATACGTTATGGGCATACAGAGCCTGATATTCATTTATTATTTTCTATGCCGCGCTCTCATCGCTTCCTATTTTTCTTGTTTAATTAAAGTCGAAGTGTTTGCGCCGGCCAACTTTCCAAATCCCAATCAATCTCGTTAAGCTCCAATACAGAACTCCATCCACGGCGTTGCTGTGCTAATTTTTAATTTACAATTTGTACACTCGAAACGCGACGCCAATGTTTGTTATGGGGGAGGAGTGACTGCGTGTGTGCGTGCGCGAGTGAGTACCGAATATGCAAATTTCAATAATTTTCATAATTTCGCGAAATGAAGAAAACACAATCTTTCTGATTCTCCTTCAGCCAGTGTTTTTAATATGCAAACACGCGTTGAACCAACGATTATGGTGATTATCCTCTGAGTTGGCAGAGCGCAACATGTTGTTATCAATGTACTTATGTACACACACATACATACATACGCACACATACATAGGCATACAGATGTATGTATTTAGAAGCGGATGTGCACAAAACGTTTTTCAATGTTTAATGTGATGTGTTGAGTGTTGGGCGATGGTTGCTATTGTTGTTGTTGTTGTTGGCCGCTGACATCTCATTGTCGTTATGATTATTACTGCATTGATTGTTTATCATTTTCCAACTTTCGCAAATATTAATTTTCGCATGTTTATATTGCGTGTTTGACACGTGCACCCGAAAGGCACAGGGTGCCCAAGAGGGTGGGCGAGGCCTTCCATTGGTAACATGCAACTACTTACGTGAGTGTGTAAAATTAACTTGTGAACATTTGTTTTGAAAGTCGCTGAAGTTGTTTTTTTATTGCTTTCTGCTGCTCGCTCAACTCGGTTACATGGTTCGATGCTGTGCAGCTGCGGAAGAGGCTGCGCTACTGCGGTGCAAAAGCATTTTGTAGCATATTTTTGGGGTTGGCTGAATGTAACTACAGTGAAGTCGAAAAGAGGTTGCCGCACTGAGGAGTACAGTTTGACTATAAAGCAAATGCTGTAGAGACCGTATGCAAATACATTCATTCAAGTATGTGTGCGTGCTTGAATGTGTGTGCTAACGCGTATGATGGGGTACAGTTGCATTTGAGGTTATTAGAAATTAATTTAAATTGCTTAATTAAGTTACGTCTACTTACAAATTTGCCGTGCAACACTCCTGCAGTGAAATAATACAATAAAAAACCTAGCCAGTTATGAAAAAAAACAACAATAAAAACACTTTTTTATGTCGCTTCTCACGCGCGCTTACTGGGGTTTCTGGAAATAGGTCCAAGGAATAAAATCCAAACAATCAGAATAGCGGCTTTAAGGTTTTCAATTCGAGATGGACAAAACGCGTGATAAGTGAAACATCGTGACATGTTTTTGCACGCACGAACGTAAGCGGTTATGAGAGAATATCACATAGATAACCTCCGTTCTCGTGCCTAAGTGAAAGTTTAACGTGCATGAGCGCCCGTGAGTTAGATTTCACTTATCTATGCTTTTTACCAGAAAAAATGTCAACTTATTCTTCGACTATCAACGAACGTTATTTACTGTTATGATTTAAAATTCTCTCATTTTTCTACTGAGAAGGATTCTGGTGGTTAACCTATGCACTCTGTAATGTGGCACACGCATTGAAATTTTGGTTATGCACATTATTCCTCTCAGCATTGAAAGCATTTTTTAATACTTGAGGATCACATAGACGATTTTAAAATCACTCCTTCTCACTCCTTGCACCTCAGAACTTGAAGCCCGTGCCTCTAGCCATTTTTTTAACGAAACGAATTTAAAAACATACATATGTACGTACATACATACCAGTTAGCCCTGTACCTAGTAACATATTTTTTTCTGCATCGGCAGACAAACCGACACGACAGCCACGTGAAACCCTTGGCAAAATATAAATTGTGAGCCTATAAACTAAAACAAAAACAAGCCAGTCTCCGTGAGCGTCAGAAATGAGTCGATTTGCTTGCGTTTTAAAACCGAATCGCAGTTGAGTTTCAGTCTTTTTGTTTTCAGCTTTATTCAAATTGTTCCATATAGCATTTTTGTAGAATGTTTAGCCCTCGGACAATCTTTCGATTTCGAAGATTTTCATTATTTTATCGATATTTTCAGCAATTCTTCTTCCATAGCAACCAAAATTGCCCGAATGGAATCGATGAATCAAAAACTGCTCAAGACCATGAACCTTTTCACATTTCAACCACTTGGCTTAAATTTTCGCTTCGGTGCACTTTCTTTTTTCCAGGGCCCGTGACAAGCGCTCATATAATTTTGAGTAAACCAATTGGAACTTATGCTTCTGAAACCTGGGAGATACATAAGATGGATGAAAAAACGCTTAACATATTTGAGCGACAAATTCTACGCCGCATTTTTGACCGGTACGGATAGATCATGTTAACTCTCGCCTGCGTTACAACGATGAATGCCTAGCTGAGCCAAAATACTTCCATATCACCGACTACGTCAAGCTTTAGCATCTTAAGTGGGCTGAACATGTTCTGAGGATGGGCCCAAACCAAACTGCAAAAAAGATCCACAATAGTAAGCTGTATGTTCCTTATAAAACGAGTCGTCCTAGGAAGACCTGTATTGATACAGTGAATGGGGACGCCAGGATCTTTGGACTGCAAAACTGCAGGATGTCTGCAAACGATCGAGATTCTTAGTCGAGTTATTGAAGCAGGCCAAGGTTCAAGCCGGACCGTCATGTAAACAATAATGATGAAACCAACCGAAAATCTGTCTTAGAAGTTTTTTGGTACAAAAACGTAACTTTCTAACACCAGCTAAAGTAACCCGATCGCACTTATACAAAAAAGAGATATAATTTTTTCTTTATTAGTTTATTATAATTAGATAGCATTAAATTATACCGCTAAAATATTTGGATTATGACACACTTCTTATCGTGGATAGAAGTACATCCATATGGGCTTGTCTAATATCAGACTCTCTGCTAAATAACTAAACGAATTCAATTTCCAAAGCTCATAAACTGATTACATTTACTCCACCCGCTTTCGTAAACCAATTTTGTAAAATTGCCAGAAATTGCCCTTCTAAATAAAATTGCCCGTTTCGCTAATTAATTGCTGGAAAATTGTTGCACCAAATTTGAAAGCCAACTGACCTAGTTTTTTTCCAAATTGTGGGTGCATATGGCATGGGTTGATTTTTTACTTCTTCAGGGTAGCTACTGCTTTTTGTTTGCGGTCACCATTGTTGCTTATTTGATTGACAGCAAATTCTAAAAGCGACAGCTGTACCAGAAAAGAAAAGTTAAATAACAGCTACAGACTTTAGAAGGCCAATGATTTAATTTACACATTTTGGTGGTGGAAAATATGAGGATGTATGTATGTGTGTATAGATGGAGCTTTTTTTATGACATCTTTCATCATACTTTTAAAACACTTAAATTTTGTTGTGGTTCCATACAAAAAAATAGCCTAATTCCTTCGGTTCACATTTGATGTTATCTTCTATTTCGTCCAATCATAACGGAGTCATTTTCGGAATATATTATTTATATTCCTGCATCTTACCTATATATACATACATACGAATAAAAACTCGTTAATATGTATATTAAAAACGTAAAGCAAAGTTTTTGAAAAATAGCGGAGTAGCCACATTTTGAACATATCTTACTGGAATTCCCTCGTAGTGATCTTTTGGAAGTTATTTTAACGCCTATTGTCTAAAACGAAAAGTATGGGTCTAGTTCTTTTGGCGGAAGTTAACCGTAATCTTTAAGGCTTCAGGTTCCTTCTTGAGTATCAAAGGCTTGTCTAGGCGCATTGCTATTGTTGTTAATTCCAAAAAGGCGGCGGGTGTTGTTAAAAGGGATATTTTTTTAAAACCTTGTAAAACAAATGACGACCTTAATGAATCATTTCGATCCTTTGACAAGAATATAAATTTCATTTCAGCAGCTTTAAATTCACCCACTTTTTTTTCGTTAAGAGAACGAAAATATGTAACTTTTTAATCAACTGATGACTTTCTTCTGCAGCATTATTTGTAGATAGCTTGTCCTGCTTGATCGAGCGTCAAAAACAAAAATGATCAAGTACACAATAGATACTGGGCACAGTGTTTGTTGGACGGGTTATATACTACATATATTTCTCTAATATTATAGTATTTTATTTTTATACAAAAAGAAAATGATGAATAACCAACTTACATAAGACAAAATTATCTATAGGAGCAACAACTTTCGGCTCATTCGCAATTCCAAAAATATTTCTTCGCAGAAAACCTCACAAAACTTGGCATCTACCCAAGCATAGCTGCCGTCAACCTGCAGTGAAAGCTAAGTTATCCAATAAATACCATATTCTTGTAGTTCATGTGGCCAATAAATATTCTTCTATTACTGTAAGGCGGCCGCCGTAGCCGAATGGTTAGTGCGTGACTACCATTCGGAATTCAGAGCGAAGGTAGGTTCGAGTCTCGGTGAAACACCAAAATGAAGAAAAAGTTTTTTCTAATAGCGGTCGCTGCTCTGCATCAAAAAGCTCCTCATAAAAATATGTCCCGTTCGGAGTCCATTTGTGGAGCAACATCAAGACGGACGCCACAAATAGGAGGCGGAGTTCGGCCAAACACCCAAAACGTGTACGCGCCAATTATATATATTATACATAATATATATATATGTATAATATATATTACTGTAAATAAGAATTCTCCAAAAGTTAGTAATGTAGGCAATGAAGTCTAGATGGAGTCAATCATCTACTTTTTTGTTTATTATGAACTGATTCATCATCTGGTTCTCATATAACACTCTCGCAGGGGATTATTACTTTGTTAACTGATATGAAACTGATGCAGGCGCTGGTCATTGACATTTTATAGAATATAGAAAAACATCGCTCCCTAGCATTAAAAAAATATTGAGGACGGGCTGCCGCAGCTGCAAAACAAACTGGTAGTAAGTAGTTTAGAACTGCAAGTAGTAAGGTTGACTGCTGAGAGTGAGTCTTATAAGACCTATAATATTATATAGTATATTCAGGAAATTGAAATTTTCGTACATTTAGTATGACTTGACATATTTTTATAAGCTTAATGTAAAAAAACTGTAGATGGATAGCATTGAAAAAAACATAAAAAACAAAGCAAGAGAAGTTAGAAATCATAAAAATAGTATAGAGCCTGAGCAATGTTATTAAGGAGCAAATAACAAGAGTTGATAATTCAACTACTGAGCTATGCACAAAAAAAAAACCCGCTGTTTTTTGTCAATAGATGCCGCCAGCAGTGTGTGCTAGTCGATTCTAACATAACCTAAATGTCATAAACGAAGCTTAGATATATGGTAAACAAACTGCTTCCACACATTAGTGATTTTGGACCGTCCCCATGAAGGAAGACCAAAAACCTTCGAAGACGCGGAATTGGCGGCATTGCTCAATGAGGATCCATGTCAAACGCAAGAAGAGCTCGCGTCAGTATGAGGAGTTACCCGCCAATCCATTTCCAAGCGATTGCATGCTTTGGAATGATTCAGAAACATGTGACTTGGGTTCCTTATGAGTTAAAACCATATTTTATTCGGCGTTTCAATTCAGACTTTGTTAATTCATACACTTGCGTTCGAAGCTGGAATATGATGTCTTTAGTTGGGGACCATATTCTGAATGTCGTATTAGTAGACTTGAATGTGTCCAGAAAGTCTTTTCGTTCTTTGCATTTCACTTCTCTATTTTCATTCCATAAAGGTCGGTGCTCGCTTATTAGGCTAAACTTCCTAGATAATGGAAGGACCATCTCTCCCTCACTTTCGCTTGCAGTTTGATAAGTGTGGCGATCGACTCCCCATCGTTACTCGAGAAAATTAGAGGTCCAACTTTTTCTTCCACAAATTATCGCTTCAAAATATTACTGAATGAATTGTTTAATTAGTTTTTAAGTATTCTCTAAAATTCTTTATTTTTGATCTGTCTGAAAACTTACATTTTCTAAATTACCACATTACCTAACGCTAA
This sequence comes from Anastrepha fraterculus, assembly GCA_037575425.1. Taxonomy (NCBI): domain Eukaryota; kingdom Metazoa; phylum Arthropoda; class Insecta; order Diptera; family Tephritidae; genus Anastrepha; species Anastrepha fraterculus. Next base: position 92,891 of record JAYXIM010046289.1, read on the forward strand.
TGTTTGCAAAGAAAAAGTTTCTCCGGTGCCGGATGAAATTCAAAAGAATCAAAAACAGGATGGACCGCTTTTTGTGGGGACGTATACGCGGCAAGATAGAGGATGGCGATAGGAACAAAAAATCATATGGGACCGTAAGGGTGAAAAGCTTGATTTCGGAGGTAGGGGGGATATTGTAATTTTAGGTACTTTTTTCCTAACACCCTATATCTTTCTTGGTGTAGATTCTACGAAGGTTATATTTATCTCTAATTATAGCTGACAGACTAGGATTTCCAACAAATGCTTCGTCAACTCCCAACTTCCGAAAACTTGACAAAACTATATTTATTTATTTATGACCTCATATACTCAAAGCGAAATCAAATATTGAAATATGTGATAACCCTCGAGCGATGCCGTAAGAAACTCTAGACAAAGAACTATTAGACGTGATAAAAGAAGAACTGAAAAATGCAGTCCTGCTAAATTTTAGCAGAAACAAATGAATCTAATTTTATTTGATTCGAAACGAAAATTAACAGTTATCGGCAATTTAAATGTATGCACGTGAAGTTCAACAAAAATCACAAACATGTGCACACGGTAGGTAATGTGTTAAAATAAAATAAAGTAAAAGACTAAATTATTTTTCATTGCATTTTTAAAATAAGACATGATTGTTAGCATTAATATGTTTTCTATAGTCTGTAAAAAATAATGTATATCGAGATTATTATTAAAAAAGTGAAAATAAAAAAATTGAATATTTGACTGCCACACTATAATTTGAGCGTGACTCTCACTAGCAGAGGATTTCCCGCAGGCATCTCTTTGAAATTCAGCCAGAATAGTTGCCCCAGAGGTTAAGGCAGGTAGCGCTGTATTTGCGGGGTTGAAGTTAAATAATATCACTCAGATAAAAGTGAAAAGGTTAATGTATAGCAAATAATGTGAGCATTTACTTATCTCCTACTATTGCGCTATAAAATAAGATTAAAGAGCGAAACTTGGAAAGTCGTGTCCGCACTGTAATAAAATTGAATGAATACAAATTCAATTAGTTAATGGTTTGTAAATTTGCTAAGCCATAAACTTTTCTAAATAAATTTCGTTCCACATATGTACCTATATAAAACGCGCCTGTAAAAGACATTTCTATATATTTTTAGTAGATGAGTCTTCTGCGTGGCTCTTGAGCGGCACATGTGCCCGTATGCACATACATTAGAGTGACCGGTCCTACGAAAAAATCTCTTACAAATAAAAAATATTCCCGCCCTATTCAAATATTAGTACTGTCTAGCAAAATTAACGCAATATCTACTTCAAAATGCATAGAAGTTGAAGAAGTGGCACCACGACTGAGTTGTTTCGCTACAAGCTAATTCTAATTTTGAATGTGTACAAATTTATCTCTAATTTTGAAATCAGGATTTGAAATAAGAAAGAAAGAACTGGAATATGATAAAACTATTTTATTTTTATCCCGGCTGTACAAATTATTTAAAAGTGTTCCTGCTGATAATGCTTCTTCTGATATCACAAACGTTTTACTATAAACACTTTGGACAAAATGCACGTTGGTAATGATTGCAATTAGGACCAAGACTTTCGGCACTTTCTTTCAGATTGCTTTTTAAAAACGACAGTTAAATCCATTGTGCATTCAATAAATTCTAACTTACGAGGTTTGCTCAAAAAGTATCGCGAGTTTTGAATTTTCGCAGGTTACGTATATTTGTATTTCGATTTTTTGTGGCGATATTTTTGTACTCATGTCTTTCACTCATGCCGACTAGTTCGGCCAATTTGAATGTTCAGTTAATTGTTGACAGCTGCTTTGCTTGCATGTGTTTCGGCTAGTCCTCGATTTTTACCTATTCAAAAAGATGGATCAAAAAACCTGTATCAAATTTTGTGTGAAAAACGAAATTAAGTGCGCGGATACATTCCGAGTGTTGACTGTGTCATATGGAGAAGCTAATTTGGACCAAAGCAACGTTTATCGGGGGTACAAAATGTTCTCAGAACGTAGAGAAGATGTGAACGACGAAAAGCGTGCCGGCGTGCCGGACGCCCGACCACTTCAACAAGAGACGAAAAAATTGATGAAGCGAGGAAAATGGTATTGGCCAATCCTCGAATCAGCGTTAGAGAAGTTACTGAGGACCTAGACATATCGATTGGCTCGTGACATTCGATTTTTTTTTTTTTCAATGATTTGGGCATGAGCCGGTTCGCCGCAAAATTCGTACCAAAACTGCTCAATTTCGACCAGAAGCAGCAATGAACATTGCTAATGAGATGTTCGGACTCTGTCCGCGACGACTCAAATTTGCTCCAGAGGCGTGGAAATCAAAGCTCAATCATCTCAATGGAAGCTGCCGCCAAGTTCGGTCGAATGTAAAAGTTTTGCTTACCGTTTTCTTCGATTGCAGGGCGTTGTGCATCATGTGCTCTTGCCACAGGGTAAAACGGCCAATAAAGAATATTACCTGCAAGTTGTGCGCGATTTGCGCGAAGCAATCCGCCAGAAACGCCCACCGTATTTCCCAGATCTGGCCTCCTGTGACTTTTTCTTGTTCCCGAAACTGAAGAGGCCCATGAAAGGACGTCGCTACGCTAAGATTGACGAGATAAAGACGGCATCGAAGGAGGAGCTGAACAAGATAAAAAAATGATTTTTTTAAGTGCTTCGCAGATTGTAAAAAACGTTGGTGCAAGTTCATAATATCTCATGGGGACTACTTTGAAGGGGACAAAATAAATATTAATGAATAAAAAAATAATTTTTGAAAAAACACAAAATTCGCGATACTTTTTGAACACACCTCGTACCTACACCACTTACCCTCATGCATTCCCACAACATAACTACCGTGTTTGATTGTACCGCAGCATTCCGTTTCTCAAAAGTAGTGCCTGATTTGTGCCAAACAATTTGTCCATCTATTATCTTGGAAATTTACTTTAGTATAAAAAAATACTTGTTTTCAAAACTCTGGAGACTTATTTATATACTCATAATTATTAGAAAATCCAATGTACTCTCGTCTGTTCACAAGTGAATTATCGGCTTTCTTGGAGCGACACTACAAAGGTATCCATCTTCCCGTAAAAGTTTTCTAGAAGCTTCCGCACAAATACTTCTTTAAATATTTGGTTTACGTTTTTAACACTTTTTGATGATGTAATTTGAGGGTTAGCCTTTGCCATATTGATTATGCTGCACACTTCTCATATCGATAGTGTCATTGACCGCTCATACCTGGACTTAGATGTTGAAATTACGGTCTGCTTGTAATTGTTTACTACGCGATGAGCAGAGGAGAACGTTCGCCCAATAGTTTATCAATATTTCAGAATATTTCTATGTTTCCAAAATTTCATAATTTGTTTTCTTTCCGATACACTAATTTATCTGCCTTTGGTTTCCATGCTTTCGAATTGCTATCGATTCTAATAATGCAACTGGGTTCGACAACCAGCTAATTATAATAACGAAGAATGGAAAGTGAGTAAAGGCGCGAAAAATTCCTAGTAAAATAACAAAGAAACACTTTTTAATTTCGGTGCTTACATGTCGCTGCCATTACTTACCGTTATGTAACAAATGAAATTAAAACTGTCGTTATTTGTTTTTGAAGTGAAACTTCTTCGGCGTTGATGGACGACCGAGAATGGATAGTAAAATTTCAAGGCCATGCAACGTTTTAGGCATTTTCGTTCCGCGAGAGAGAAAAAAGAAATAACGTAGAGGAAAAGGGGAGAAAGAGATATACCTTATATATATCTTAGATACACTTAGGCTATTATTCCTGAGTTTTTCCTTGTGGTTGCATTTCTAGTGAGAAATAACACTGCCTACTTTTTGGCGCTAGTTTGTTGGTGCAAACTTGTGGGAAATATATTTTGGTGCCTACTTTTTGGCGATATATTTCCTTGATGCTTACTGTTTGGAGCGTTTTTTGGTACCAATCATTTCGCGTTTTGTTTTTTGATGCCTACTTTTTGCCACTTATTTCCGTTTCCTGGCTAGTGCTTGTGCGTACTATAAAGTGCTATCCTTTTCGGCGTCGGATTTATTGGTCTTGCCTTGCGGTAATTTGTGCGGTTGCTGCGGTCCTAGAATCGCCGCGTTTGTGCGGGTGATAACCGCTCGGAGTAGTGGTGCGCGTTGTTGTCACGGTTTGTGTGCGGCGCTTACCTACACCCGTCAACCCTTCTCCGTTTTTTGAAAATTTTGTCTATTTGTATTCTCTGCAAATGTTGTAAATTTATTTAGATATATATTCTTTCTCGCTTTCTCTCTCATTCTCTCTCGGGTCTCTCCCTCTTTCTTTGTCTGCCATGAAAGTTTCACTTCTGTTATGTGTACTACGCCACACGCACTTTTTTTTTGTTTGTTTTGGTAATTTAAGAATGCATTGAAGAAACAAATAAATGAAATGTGTTTTGAACTAAAAGTTTATATTGTGTTTTTTAGCAACTTAAAAATATTTGTAAGATGTGTACGAGTATACATATATGTATGTATGTGAATACGTAAGTATAATACATATGTATACATATTTGTTTTATTTTACTCCCATAATTATAAATTCCTATTAAAAGCAAACACCCGAATTTCGCATGTGGTTCAAGGTTACCAGAAAATGATTTAAAAAATAAAATAAATCACTAAACGAAAATACAAATAAGATATATCAAAGCAATAACAACATTCATAGTTAGATATGCTAATAATATTACACACACGATACATGCGCACACGTAAAAACTGAGACGCGGCGAGGTGTGACGAATCGCAATCACCTATAACCGTAAACGGCACAAACGTGTTGCCAAAATTACTAAAAAGTCAGTTACGCTTGACTTGTCTGCAGCTGTGCTTTTGACCATCGTCTGAGTTAACGAACTATTGGGTGCATGGATCTGGAGCGAAATTGGAGAGATAAGCTACAAAAATCTGCATATAGCTTATGGTGCTATACGTTCACATGCATACATATGTACATACATTTGTTTGATGTTTGTTTTTTTTGCATGGCGAATTGGAATTGTGAAATAGAGAAATAATTACATCTGATGGACATAAAAAGTGTCAACCGATTTAATTGGTATGATTTTTGACAGCTGCTCATTCAAGCCTCCATATCGCACAACTTTCTCAAAAGAGACACAACTCAATATTTCTAATATAACTGAAAACGCAAAAACAGCATTAACACCGATAACAGAATCTCTTTTGCCAACAAGTGCTACTTTGGACTAAGTAGGCAACTGAGCAGTAAAGGCCTCCCTCGACGAACAAAACTAACACTCTACCAGGCTCTCATCATGCCCGTCCTAACGTATGGCGCAGAAGCTTGGACGATGACAACATCCGCTAAAGCGACGCTTGGAGTGTTTGAGAGAAAGATTCTGCCCAAGATTTTTGGACCTTCGCACGTTGGCAACGGCGAATATCGCAGACGATGGAACGATGAGCTCATACACTTTACGACGACATAGTCAGAGCGCAGCGAATAAAGATCCAGCGGCTACGTTGGCTGGGTCATGTCGTCCGAATGGATACAAACGATCCGGCTTTGAAAGTATTCGATGCGGTACCAGCTGGTGGTAGCAGAGGAAGAGGAAGACCTCCTCCGCATTGGAAGGATCAGGTGGAGAAGGACTTGGATTCACTTGGTGTGTCCAATTGGCGCCGGTTAGCACGAGAAAGAAACGACTGGCGCGCTTTGTTAAACTCGGCCAAAATCGCGTAAGCGGTTATCGCGCCAATTAAGAAGAGGAAGAAGAACAACTATTTTTGAGCTTATAAAAATTTCAATTTCAATTTATTTGCTTTGTTTTGTACTTAGTAAGACAAAGTCTTGTGGTAGTACATCTTCTTGTACATAATTCTAGAAAACAAAGTTGGTATGCATCAAAATGCAAAATTTTTCAGGAAAAAAGTCGTTTATGGAAAAAAGATATTATATTTAAAAAAATCATTACGAAGCTTGCTTTTAAAACTTGTTGAATTTATTATATCATAACTTTTGCCGATATTCAAGGTTGTAAAGTACTCTCAACACTCCATGGCCCTGCCAACACTGACTTCAGGAAAGGTTTAAGCAATCCTTCTGAAACTAATTTTATGGTTACATACTTACATCACCTTGAAAAAAAAATTTATTAAAATCGATTGAATTGTACTTACTGTCAGCGACAAAAGAGAGTGTACACCACATATTGACTAATTATTTATTTATTTTGTAGTTCCAGTTATTATTTTATGAAAACACAGTTCATACTAAACAAAAGACCATATAAAGCAAAGCTCGAACTTCGTAAAAAACTTGTAAAAAGTCGGCAAATTTCCATCAATATTTTTAGAAAAATTTCGGGTGTACAATTTATGGACCATTAAATTCTGGTACAATAAAGTGTGAGTTTTAACTGGTTTAACTGGTTTTCTGAAGGTGTTGGGTGATTTATTTCACATAAAAAAATGTGGGGTGGGCGTTAAATGGAGAAAATGCACAAGACCGGGAGCGAAAAAAATTCTCAAAAATCAGTGTAATTATTGACCTACTTGGAACTTGCACTTTACCAAAAATAAATACAATTTTATGAGCTATAAAACGGCATGCCCGGAATTTCTCTAAAAATTCTGAGTAAAAAGTTTGTAATTTTGATTTATAAATTAGTTGAAATTTGTTCAGAAAATTTGAGGAAAAACTCTGAAATGTTGATAAAATTTTTCCAAAATTTTGCACAAAGTTTGAAACTTTGCTTTATATGATTTTTGTTGTAGTAGGAACTGTGTTTTTATAAAAGAGTTATTGAAATTAATTCTTCGGAGTCGGCTTAAAACTGTAGGTGACTCCATTTGTGGAACAACATAAAGATGCACACCACAAATTGGAGGATGAGCTCCGTCAAACACCCAAAAAGGGTATAAGTGCCAATTACATAGATATGTATATAACAGAATTGGGAAGGACCTCTCCGAGCCGTTTGAGGTGACTCGCTGTCGTGTGACTTCTTTAACCTGATGTTGGAGAGGATCGTGCGAGCCGAAGAACTTAATCGCTCAGGCACAATATTTTATAAGAGCGTACAATTGCTGGCGTATGCTGATGATATCGACATCATCGGCCGTAACAACCGCGCTCTTAGTTCTGCCTTCTCCAAACTGGATAAAGGGCAAAGCGAATGAGTCTGGTGGTGAACGAGGTCAAAACGAAGTACCTCCTGCCGTCAAACAAAGGGTCGGCGCACTCGCATCGGCACCCACATCCACGTAAAGACTTCGTTTATTTAGAAACCAGCAGAAACCGATAACAATGTCAGCCTGGAAATCAAATGTATGTATGTATAAATAAACAAATAACGCGCTTTGAGTATCACAACACAGCGCATGACAGTGGCCTTCGTAACGAAAAATGGGGCCCAACTCGCTAATGCAAGCGTGATCGCCTTAACTTGGGTACTACCTGTAATTCAGACCAATTCGATTCTAATGAACTGCATTTTATTAGCTGATAATATGTATAATGCCCAATTAGCTATGATGGCTGCACAGCTGGGTTGGCATCAGGTCAGTCCAACATTTCAATCCCATTTTGCTGTTTTCACTTACGCACTTATCAGCTGAAATTTTGTGTTGTGCCCCTTTTGAAGAAAACCGGCGGTATACCATATATCTACGTATGTGCGTACTTTTTCATATTTATGTAGATAATAAAAACTCAAGTTCAGACAAATTTACACTTTCACTTTTTGCTTGCGGAGCTGCGTACGGTAAAGCGAAAGGTCGTTTTTTGCCACGCAAATTGAGGTTTTAAGATCAACTAAATTAAGTGAGCAAGCAATAAATAAATGAAAGAAAGAATTACCATTAAAATTAACACCTTCGCTTTCAAGCGCAGTTTTTAGCCCTAAAAAGACTCTCTTTGTGTTTTAATTTTGTTAATGGAACGCTAGTTTTGGTTGGTTGAACGAAATGGTTTGTTTTATGTGGGCGGCGCACAACAAACACCCTTTGCAAAAGTAAGCTCGACTTAGACAATACCATCACATTAATTCATTTATGTCTGGTGTCACTTTCAGTGCCGAATTCAAAAGCCACATTCGAGCACTTGGCTGATGCGTCGTAGTTACCAGCTATGAACGGCTGGCAAATGGAAATCAGCCGTTGCTTAAGCACCGGGAGAGAAGTGACGCGTGGGCGAGCGATCGGCTGCTCATTGTCTGCGGCACCGTTAAAATGTACATACAAATACAAAATGAACAATCGTTTGATTGCTTGTGACAGTCAGCACTAGGCAGCCGATCGTCAGTCGTTTGGCCGGTAGATTTCATTGCATCATTCGCAAGTCGCTAGCCGAGCGTATTTTCGAGCGGCTGTTGACTGTTGACAAAGAAATGCTGGCTTGCACAATGCCACTTCGACACAGCCAACTGCGAATGTGAGTTCGAGTGAGTGTATTGTTCGTTGTTATTGTTACTAAATTGTTGTAATAAATTGTTTGCTTTTGTTTTGCTTTTGGTTTTTTGTTTTTTCATTATTGTTATGTGGGTAATTTGCTTGAGTTCGTGTGTTTATTCAATTTGTGCAAAGTGTGGCAATCCATGACGTCAGTGGTGTGAATGTGGATCAAGTTTATCATTTGTATGCCGTTTGTAATTCGCAGAACAACAAGAAGAAAAAATTCGCAAAATGGTAAAACAGCTGACTGACTGCATAACTTTCCGTGCCATTGCAAATTTTAGTAATGCCCCCTAGGAATATTCAATTATGGTTTTGGCATTCCGTGAAAAATATTTGGTTTTCTATAGAGAGCCTGGGTAGACTAAATCTCGTATAAAATGAACTCTACAAGAATCCGGGATGAGCTCAGGGATATAAAGCCAATGAAAAAGGAAAGGTACATTCTTTAGGTTTTACTTGAAATATCCTATGGGAATCGCGATGGATAAACATATGTTTGTATGCTTGATCAGAGTTATAAAAGAATGCAGTTTGTGCAAAAATTAATGTAATACAAAAAAATTTAACACATATACATACATACATAAATTTGCTATAAAATATAATCCTTAAATTACTTGACTTAAATAATAAAAATGTACAACAGTTTTAAATAAAATATTTACTACTGAAAAGAGAATACAAAGGCTACAGAGGTATAACCATGTGGAGGATGTCCCCACACGGAGCACCTTGTTTTTTTTCTGTGTCCAACTTTCAATTTTTAAGAAATTATACTTGGGGTATTGAATTTAAAGAATCGAAAAACAATTTCCATATTTTGAATGGGTCAGCTGACAGAAATTTTAATATGATTTAGATACTTTTACCAAAATATTAGTTCGGGGAAAATGAATTTCATTCTTTTCTCGATAGAAGGCTGTAGTTATCGATATCTTGCAAAGTATCGATTAAACAATTTAGAGTCTAGGCTCGTTATTAAGGTGACATTCCACACTAAGCATTTCTGTGCTGTTCTTTGTTTGTTTTAATCAGTTGTGTGTTACAGGGTGTTAACAATGGAAGTCAACAAATACGAAAATGCAAGCCAGGTCGCTGAAATTGCGAATGGAGTTTATGGTGCCGGTGCTGTAGCAGCTAATTACGTGCAGTTTTGGTTTCGTCGATTTCGTCCAGGCATCTTTAATGTTAAAGAAAACGTCGATAAAATCAGAAAAATAATCGTAGTTGAATGGGATGTTAGTAGGCGTAGCATAGCCCAGGAGCTAAAGATCGACCATTAAATAATTTTAAACCATTTGCGCAAATAATGGATTTGTTTTTCACGCAAATACATTCAGGAAATAGTTAAAAACAAACACATTATACACTTGTTTTCCTCAACTTAGAATCTTTGTGCAATCAATATAATTTTGCAACTGTTTAGCACTTCACTGATGAACATATCGTACAGTTGTTGAGATTTGTCAAATGTCTTGATGAAATTGAAATTTGAAAAGTCGAGCCAAGGAGCACCAGGAGATTTGGTGGCTCCTAAAACACTCAGGCTAAAAAGCCCATTGTATTTAAAGCTCTGGAAAGGGGGTAGATAGTCAAGGAGGGAGGGAGAAAAGTATCAGAGAAAGAGATAGGATAGAAACAGAGATAGAGATAGTTAGTCCTGTGAGAATTTTCCAGATTCTTTGCAAATCTGTAAATATCCTCCAGTTTTAGAGAACGAATATTATTCATTCTCATGACATCGGAACCCAATACTCGTAGTCGCGCTCTAGCAAAGGCAGGACACTCACAGAGAAAGTGGTCAGTGCTATCCGCCTCCTCCAAGCATGACAGGCATACCGGGTCCTCGATGATTCCAATGGTGGTCATATGCTGACCCCATGAGTTGTGTCCTGTAATGATGCCGACCATCAACCGAATGTCTTTCCTTCTAGGTTTTAGTAGAAAGTTTGACAGTTTTCTGTTCGGACTTGTCACAAAACACTTTGCAGTTCTGCAGCCTAGATTGCCTACATAATCGTAATAAATGTCCTGATACTAAAAATATATGTCCAAAAATTATGTTATTATTATTATTAATATTATTACATACTAAACTTATAAAGAATTACAAGCTTAATATAATATTCAAGAGCAGAGCTTCAAGGCCAAGCATGGGTTTTTATATACACAAAATAATATTGGGTAACTATTTGGTGACAGGTGAGTTTGACAAACTGCGTTGGCTTTTTTGTTCAGCAAGCTTCGGTAAGTCATCATGAACCGTTGAACGCCACTCCAAATTGTGGGAATTTACTTTAAAAAAGCAAATCGGTTCACGAAGTTCATAGAGCGATGTGTTGAGAAGGCGCTGAAGTGCCTATTTTCGATTCGCCGTCTCTCTCAACTTGTTGGTCATTGTTCTTCGACTACGCGAAAAAATTTACGGAAGGATCCTGGCTTACGTGGCTATAAAATACAGGTCATGCAAGAATTGAAACCAAATGACCAGCATTTTTGCTGATTGTGCTCATTTAGATTTATTTTTCCGATTTATTAGAAAAAGCAGTCATAAATTAGAGTGAGAAAATACCGTATATTATATTAAAAAAAATAAATGCCATGAAATAATCGACCAGATTACAAAAAAAATATAAAAATTCATCCCACCAATATTTCTGTTTTGTATTATCATTTCAAATTCTCAAGCTTTTAAAGAGCACCCGATATTATAAAAAATTATCAGCATGCACATTTATACAAGCTTTTTATTGGCGAACTCGCATACTCGCATTTCGTTCATGTGATGCAACACCAACTCCCTAGAACAGACAGGAATTTTTTATTTTTACTTTATTTTAGTACGAAAGTGTGTCATAAAAAGGTAATATAGGGTGATTCAAGGGCGATTCAGACATTTTTCAGCAATTATTTGTTATAATTTTAAGTAATTGTGAATACAGTGTACTCTCTCCTAACGGACCCCTCTCTTAAGCGGACACTTATTTCAGTATATACTACAAATCCTTAAGAATTTGTTTAAATATTTTTCTTTCGAACGGACAATCCCTCATAACATATTTTTAACTTTTTTACACTTTTCTCATAAGCGGACACATTTTTCAGTCCCTTAGACCTAAGACTGCCTAACACTACCTAGGTTAAGTAGTTATAAGTCACCATGGATTTAATACGGAAATTTTTCACAACTCATGGCTGAATAATTTTCTTCTTTATTATATTAAAATTTAGTAAGTTATACGGCCACCGTAGCCGAATGGGTTGGTGCGTGATTACCATTCGGAATTCACCGAGAGGTCGTTGGTTCGAATCTCGGTGAAAGCGAAATTAATAAAAACATTTTTCTAATAGCGGTCGCCCCTCGGCAGGCAATGGCAAACCTCCGAGTGTATTTCTGCCATGAAAAAGCTCCTCATAAAAATATCTGCCGTTCGGAGTCGGCTTGAAACTGTAGGTCCCTCCATTTGTGGAACAACATCTAGACGCACACCACAAATAGGAGGAGGAGCTCGGCCAAACACCTAACAGAAGTGTAAGCGCCAATTATTTATTTTATTTATTAAGTTATACAACCGCATACCAAAAATCTTTATATAAAAACATTGAAGTTTTGACGAAAAGTTTGTGAAACTTTTATGATTTTTGAATAAAATTTTAAAATTGTATTTATATGGTTTCTGTTTGACAATGATCTATATTTTTATAGAAAATAGTGACCATACAAAATCGAATAAAAATACCGAAACTGTTTAAAATATTTATTTGCTGTCATTTCAAAAAATTTCAAATTAAGAACTGTTCGCTCTAAATTAGGTTTTTTTGCCGAAACAAACCGAATATTTTGGGACCGAACATGACCGAAGCCGAAGTTCAGTCGTTCTCTGTAAATATTAAACATTCCAATGATGATTGTTGTTGTTGCTGATATAAATCCGGGTCGTTCCGATAACGTAGAACCAACTGTCGTGGGAACGCTCTTCGCAGCCGATGGCAAATATTCAGAATTTACTCATAAAAACTAATTGCCAGTGGGAAGCGGCATAAAAGTGTGCAGTCTCCCGTAGGATAATATGAAGGCCCACACCAAAAAACTAGAAGAGAAGCCTCAACCTGAACCATATTAGCATTAATAATCGACAAAGCACAAGGCTCCAATTATTTTCAGAATATAATACATATATAAACAATTTTGTTTTTATTTTTTCAACGTAGGATTTATTACTATGAATTCCCTACAAAGTTGGCATGTTTCAAAATAATAATCATCAGCCACCAACGGGTGTATTTATTTCAGAGAAAGTTTGCACGTTCTATTGGTATATGACAATAAATGTATGTAAAATGTTTTTCTGCGCTGCGGATCAGCTGTAGATGGTGCACCCTAGTGGGCAACTTTTTAATTATATCTTAAAACCTTTCCCAAATATCGAGTTTAAGAGAGTATGGAGCAACTGACGAAACTTGAAAATCAGGTAATTTTACTTGTCTACGAAGCCACTTAACCAAAAATGAAGTTCATCCTTGAAGATGACTTTCTTCCAAAAACTAATTTCAAGATTTTAGCGCCTCAATCACGCATTACATGAGCGTTCCATGAATAAATACTGAGAGTAGATGAGTATTCCCGCCAAATTTGGAGCTGTAGCTTAACCAAGATGGCCGCTGTACGCTGCCGGCCTAACTACTGGCAAACCTCAAACTTGCACTTGAAATTTCATATTTGTGGAGTGGGAGATTATTCTTAATAGACTAAACTTTGAATGCGGAAAAGCAATATATTTTAGCTTTTGCACGGAACACTTATTCATATATGTGCGGATGTGTGTGTGAGTGTTCCTTATTGTTTGATTAGCTGTGTCGTAACAGAGTTTTTTCTCTCCTCGACTCATTTACCTAACATGTTTCAGTGGCAATAGGAGTCCGCCGTTCGTTGTTCGTCGTTAAATACGAATGCTGCTGGTGTTTCGTTATCAAGCATTTGTTTAGTTCTAAATACTAAAAAAATGATATTTTACAAGCAGAGTTATTACTTTGGAGCGTCAAAGACACGAGTATGCACCTACGTGGGTTTGTATGTACAGATGTCTATATATGTATGTGTATATGTCCAAGTATGTGTGCCGACATGTTTGAGCGATAAATAAAAGACTTCTGTGTTTTTTTCTTGTATAAATATTAACACATCTAATTCCATAGAAATATATTTTTTTCCTTTCTTTCCACCTGAATAACATCACTTCTTTATCAAATCTAGAATAGCAATAAATAAATTTCTATTCGAAAGCAACGTACGAATGTGAATTGAGTTCGATATGTACAATTATAATTTCCTAGTTTGTTTTTGTTTTTTTTTACTAACAAATACTTCATTTCGCAGTCACTATGCTGTGAATCCAATCGAGGTATGCGGAGACATCTGTATATACGGCCGGGTGGCCAGCCATTCCACAGCGCGTGAATCCAAAGCTCACGACCCCGTAGACAATCCAACGCGAGAATTTACGATCGAAGTACATGAGTGGGGCCCCACTGTCGCCGGCACATGTGTCCTTAGCGAATTCACCACCGGCACATATCTGCTTCGGACCCAATTCGATGCCAAACATGGACAAGATACTGGTACAGTTATCACGCTCCACATAAGGGATTCTTAGCTTGAGCTTAATAGGGCTGTGAATGTTGCGGAAGTACTTGTTGACTACATGTGGAAGGATGGGGAGAGATTGGATTATAACCAAATGGCAATTAGAGATTAGCCAATATTAGTCTACACTTACATAAGTCAGTGCGTCCCCAACCGGACACAGAAAACATTTCACCATCTTTAAAAGGACTTTCATCAGTTTCACTTGGCAGGCAAATGGGCATTATGAAGTGGGTAAAGGACACTGCCCGTCTCAGTCGTACTATGGCGATGTCATTGAATTTGCTGAAGGAATTCTCATTATATTCGGGATGCACGAATATTTCATCAATGCCAATATCCAATGCAGCGTCCGCGCAGTTGAGGTAATCCTGCTCCTCGATGCAGTCTGGTTCGGTTTTGACGTTAAATTCTCCTAAGCGAATGAGTTTCCTAGACAGAAAGGTTATTATTAGACAGTTAGTAAGCAAGGTCGGTTGTAGCACGGACGGGGTCGAGCTGTACATACTTGGCGCGTGTTTTTACTGAGGTGTCATACAGATCATATTTACAACTGAAAATCACCTTAAAATATTGCATACAGTTAAAGAGTACCGCAACCCCGTCACATGCTAACGTTGACTCGTTTTTCCTTCTTAGCTACTGAAATGTGGTTCATATCTATACTTTGCGGATTTAAAAATATCTCAACTTAGTATGGCAGATTTCCTTCATTAATAACTAAAACATTGCATATTTAGCACTTTGGCAAATTACCGGTATGGAAAAAGTGAGTGGAGTGCAGCTTTAATACCAGCTTTACTCTGTAGTGAAACAAGTGCCCAGATGCACACATCGAAAATAGGAGGAGGCGGAGGAGCTCGACCAAATAACCAATAAATGAATACGAAGTTCAAAACTGTTTTCCGACTAATCTTCAAATTCATAGGCATGGATTAACGAGGGTCATCTAAAAAGTCCGTGCAAAGTTAGAGAGGCGGCACTACTGACGCGTATCGAGGTTATGTTTAGTTAGCAGCAGATCTCGGACACAACGCACACCAAGTTTCAGCCAGAGCGGAATAGTTCTGTCTTTGAATTTGTCATTCGTTTGAATCGAGAAAGTCGAGTGATTTTTCTTTTCCACCACGGCAACTCACCAGTTATCGGCTCAGCAGCTGTGGTTCCAAATTTAATGGAAATAGAGTTCCAACTCGTTTCACATCTCCCATATTCTCGTAACTTGGTTCCCTTGGATCACTTGGACTGCTATTGGTTCGCCAATTCGAAGAAATGGCTGGCGGGAAAAAGATTTTTTTCAAACGAGCAGGTGATTGCAGAAACGAATAGCTATTTTTCAGACTTGCACAAATCCTTTTTTTGGAAGAGATCAACAAACTGGAACAGCGCTGGACGAAGTGTATAAGCCTAGAAGAAAACTACGTCGAAAAATAAAAAAAATGTTCGCCCCAAACAATTAAGTAGCTCTTATTTTCGCACGGACTTTGCAAACGGCCCTTGGCACCTTGCAAAAATTATGTTCTATTCTCTCAAAGAGGACTTGTTTAAAGTTTGGTATTGAAATCCGAGAAAAAAGCCTTTGGCAGTAGTTATGTAAGTGCTTGAATGCAAGTCCAATTTGATAATTTCGGCAACTGATGTACCAGAATAGGACCGTTGGAATCCCGCTATTCCAATGCATTTATTATTGGGCCCAGTACACATTTTTTAGCAAACTGCGCCGCCCCTTACCTTAGTTGTAGTGGTAATGAATAATGTATCGAATTTTTGCTTTCTTTCTTTCCAGTTTGGAACGCTGTAACAACACATAACTGGCTTCCCCAAACACAAAACTGCCCTGAACCTTTTTGATGCCTAATGCCACCCATCTGGGATACATAGTGAGATATGCGTCATTTAAGACATCAAGCGGAAAACATTCACAACTTTTTTCTTCATTTAGAATTACAAACTCAGAAATTCTAAATTATTTTGAGTTACTTTCCACAAATCACTTTCCGATCGTTGATTTCGTTTAGGAGACCTTACTAGTTCACTAGTTCATTTCACTTATTTATCATAAAGCGTTATCCACTTACAATCCTCGCTTTTCACGCACACCGTCGCCCCGCACACAATGAGCCGCCGTCAGAACGTGACGATCATCTATCAACGCTCCACTGCAGCCAAAATCATCTGCGAACGAAACGAAGCACAAAAATGTAACACTTTGCCCAACAATACTTATGTGTTAGTGAATCATACTTGACTGGTACACCAGGAGCGCCAACCAAGGGAACTCATCCAGCTCGGCGATTTCGCCACCATAAATGCGATTCGTCACCTGCTTGCCACATTCGTTGCGTAAATTGAATCTCTGCGCCGGCTCCACCGTCTGTATGCGCCGCTTTAATTTCTTACGTTTGAATTGCGCTGTGACATTTTGAAAGCGGCGATACTCGAATTTCGAAAACTTCAACGAGGGGTATAAGTAATCCTGTCCGTTTGCAGGGCAGCAAACCAAAGGCTCCAGCACATCACCGTCGATATCTTTGCACGAGTACTGCACCTTTTTCAGGAAGTTCACTTTCTCCGCGGATATGTTGGTCACGTTGCGCGCCTGTAAATAGGCAGAACAACTGCCCACCTGCACGCAAATGCCGAATTTCTCCTCATTGGGGATCTCACAGTGGACTAGAGTTGTTGAAGTCTCAGAGTAACTGCTGTCGTTTTTTTCTTGAGGAAGCAAATGCAGTATGACATCTGTGTTTGCGCGCGCACCACACGAGACTGATAGCGCCAAAGTGACAACGAAACAACTGAAGTGCATTGTCGAATGATGATTTCAAAAGTTCGGAATCTCGAAAATGTCACACACACACGCAGACACAGCGACGTTATTATTATATCGATAACGCGGAGCGCAACTTTAGTAAAATTGAATGCTTTGCACCACGACCACTGGACTGTCGCCTCCAAAGCGGCACTGGCGCGGGCGAAACGTGAGTCGCACGACTTGAATTGAAGTAGCACACGGCAATAGCTGAAATGTACCACCGATTTCATAAAACGTTTCAATTATCCGCTCAATGCACGGGCACGATCACACCAGCTTGGCGTACCGCTCAGATGTGAGCTTGAATTGTGTGCGACGCAGCGCAAGTGAGAGTGAATGGAAAAAGTTCATGAGATACGCGTCGGCAGAGCTTGTTGTTGTTTGTTTGTCAACAGCGTCTACACACCGCGACCGCTCTTAAAGCTAGCCGAGACGCTTAAGTGATGTCAGCGGCTTCATTGAATTTTGAACAACTCATGCGCATTGTCCTTAAAAGTCGCAGAAAACATAAACACAACCAATTGAGCGCCGTATCAAATGACTTAATACAACACAAGTACCAACCGTTACTTGTTTGCGGTCATTTACACTTTATGTTTACCTTTTTCCTCATCATCCACTTCGGCGCTGACGCGGTGTTCATAAACGGGAAAAATCGTTCAATGACGTAACGAGTCGCTCTCAAGTGCGACGCGGATACTTCGCGGTGGCTGCCAAACAATCAGCGCGAAGCCGGTTCCGCACAACATCAACAAGTCTTGGCCTGAACAGTTGACAGCTGATGTGGTTTCACTTTCGTTTGGGCCATGATTAAGTTAGACGGCACATGCGCTGCAATAGGAGCATACTTTTAGGCTTGCGTGGTAGTGGAAAAAGTACACTTCACATTTGCTCCATCATTTAATTTGTGCATTTCTATTGAATTTATGATACAAGTGACAGTTCCCATGCCTTCTTTTTTCGCTATAAGCGACTAATAAATTTTACGTGGCGAGGAACGGTAAATGCCAATTGCCGTCCGTTGAATCACTTTTTTGGGAGACATTCATAATATCTACGTTACCTCTGGAGTTTAAATGGCACTACTTACGAAGAACTCATACAAACAAATGTAGGGACGAGGAATATCATTCTGCCTTTATTTGGCTCTTATTTTACGTACGTACTTTTTTCACTGGGAGATCGTCGGTGGAAAAAACATTTTATAGGGTTTTCCAATAAAAGGTGTTATTTTTATATTAAAAGAAAAGTGCTATTTTTTAATATAAATTGTCGGATGTTTATTTCATTATATAGAGCAAGGTACGCCGTTAATAGTGGAAAATAACATCAGGCAAATGACCACCACAACCACGCTTACAGGACAATATCCTTTTCATGAAATTTTCCATAACCGAATTGCAGTGGCTGCCCTATGTCCTCGATAGCCTCACGAATTCCATCTCTGGGGTCTTGAATCGACCCTGGGCTGTTGGTGTAGACCTTCTCTTTCACGTGGCCCCAAAGAAAAAAGTCACAAGGTGTGGCCAATTGTGATCACCTCTTCGAGAGATAACAGGGTCCGGAAACTTTTCCCGTAAAAGATCAATGGTTTCGTTGCTTGTGTGGCACGCAGCGTCTTGTTGAAAATAAACGTTGTCCAGATCAATACCACCCAATTCCGGCCACAAAAAATCGGTGATCATCTCTCTCACCTGTAACACCTGTTATTGGAAAACTCATATTATTGTTTTATTTTGATGCCCGTATATGGTATTGCAGTTTCTACTCAATATTTATTCCTAAGTATTATAAAGTAATTCAAACTATTTTAATCTATGAAATATATCTACATTTAGCAATAATCAAACGCAAAAACATTTTCTAGGATTTTATTACATTTCGAAATAACCTCACTTGTGTGCAGATGGGTGAAAAGGCAGAATCGAAGTGCGAGTGATTAATTTTCAAAAACGATAACGGAGTAAAACTTAAGTAGTTTTTGACAAAAAATAATAATTTCATGGATTCGATATACTCACATTTCTCATCAGGTAATAATTTTTCCGCTTTTCAACTGTTTTTAGGTAATTTTTATCCTTTTTTTTGCTTCCTTTTATTCCTTTTTCCTTAATTTTCTTTCTATATGTCTTTTTGAGTATTAAATAAAACGATTTCCACCGTGAAACAATTTTAATTTCAATGCTTTATTAATTCATACAGTAAAGGGTTGAGGCTTTGAATATGTCCTCTTAGGCCTTTAATAAAAAAAGTACAGTTTAATTGTCAGCACCTCCTCAATCCCACCTAAAAAACTATATTTAATGTCTTTTATCTGCCGAAAATCGTTCTGGAGGAGTTCCTGTGCAGTAAGATTAGAGTCACACACACATATGCATGGTAATATATATACTATTACTAGGTGAATATATATATATATTTATATATAATTGGCGCTTAAATCCTTTCTGGTTATTTTTCCCAGCTCCTCTTCCAGTGTGAGTCTTGATATTTTTTGCACAACCACGCCGCCTCCTCAATGCAGATGACTTTTTACGAGGAGTTTTTTCCTGGCAGAAATACACCATTTTTCTTGCTTAGGGGCGACCGCTATTAGCAAAAACATTTTTAATACATTTTTTGCCTCGTGACCACAACGGTTTCGAGCTCGGCCGCTAAAGAATAGTCATCACGCACCAACCCTGAATAGAAGTATCTATCAAAGAGTTGAGAATCTGTGACGCGTCCGGGTCTGCTGCCATGCGACAGTCATTGCTAAACTAATAATGAAATATAAAGATCACAAGTTCGGCCAGCTTTTCATGCTGAGCAAATCGTTGCTGTTTCCTTGTATATGACTTTATCTAGAAAGAATAAAATTTTATGGAACGCAGAAGGGTAGTAAAGGAAATTGGTCAGTAAATGTGAAAATGCACCAAATTGTACCAGAGATATACCAAATGTAGGGAAATTGTAAATAAATAAAAATAAAGCACAAAAATATTTATTATACCTACATTAATATTAATGAGACTCTTTCAAAGTAGGCCCCGTCCACAATAAGGGATTTATGCCAATGGATAATCAAATCGTCAACACATTTTTTAAACGCATTTTCTAGAATCGGCTTTGGTTCTCGCCGTAAATTAACTTTTCTCGCCAAAAATTGTGAGAATTTTAGTTCTGATCGAAGAAAGAAGTCAGGCGGAGCCATACCAGATGAAACGATGGTGGTTCGATGATGTTTGTAGATTTGCTACACAGAAATGTATAGCCCAGGAATCAATGCGCGTTTTCGTGGTGTAAAATTTTTAATTTTTTTCCACAAATTAGCTATTTTTAGCTAATATCTAGTATCGAATACTTTCATTGTAACAACTTCCCTTAATCTATTCTACATTGAGAAAACCAACTCTCGCGTTGTCACAGCTGATATCTCGGCTCATTCTTTGAGTATCGTTAAAGTAGGCTGCCCTTGACGTACTTATAATTTTGTGTTCACGAATGGCACGCTCCAGATCTGCCCACAAATGCTCGATCGGATTTAGATGCGCCGACTGAGGTGGTGTTTCCAATAATTCGGAGTGTCATTTAATATCCAGTTTCGTATTGTGAGCCGTATGCTTTCGGTCGTTATCTTGCTGGAAGATATAATGACCCGACAGCCCAAGTTTATTGGCGCTAGCACTCAAATTCTCCTTTAATATTTGAATATACAGCTGATGGTCCATTTTATCACTAATCCGATAACATTACATTACCGCCACCGTACTTTACTGAGAATATTGTATTCTTACGGTGCATTTCGGAATTCATTTTTCGCCAGACTTTATTAGCATCTGTCCCACCATAATCTGGCCCAAAAATATTGAATTTAGTCTCGTCACTAAATATTTCTTTGTACCAAAACTCGTTGTGACAATAAATTTACGTTTTTGCGATTTCCATCTTTTTCACTTATGAGTGGGGTTCGCCCATTATGCCCAGTAGTGTTCTTTGCAGAGTTTCATCACTTAGGGAGATTGTTATTAATTTCTGGAGCAGAAGTGCGTGGCTCTACAATTTATCAGGCCTTCCTGATAGCTGCCCTAAGTTTAACGAATTCTTCTACAAAATGCTGTGGGTGGTTGAACTGCTTCTTTTTATGGAACTTGATTTCTCTTTTAATGTTTTTTCTTCATTTCGTAAATTAAATATTATTTTTCTTTCGTCCAAACATAAGTAATTTTATGGGGTACTTCTCGCAACTTGTAAGCTTCTTATTAAGGACGCACTAATCAGGTCTGTAAATCAAAGATGGATGCCAGTATCTGTGAAATTGCTAGGCAAATATGGCGAAGACTAAATCTACGTCTGTCAAAGAATATTATAAAATTGGGTAGACTTCAAATTAGGACCTTAGTAGGGGCCCTCACAGGACATTGTCTCATAGGAAATCATGCAAGGAGATCAGGCGTTTACATGCATGATTTCTGTCGTAGCTGCAGGAATGAGGAGGAGTTGGAAACAATTCAACACCTTTTTTACACATGGCGGCTCTAGCCAGAAGCAGGAACCGATATTTACTATTCTACTTCTTTTCCGCCTTGCCAAAAGATGATTCAATATGGAAAGGGAAATGTATCCCAGCCCCTGCGGCTCACAACGGACACATTTCGTGGTCTAAGTGGCATTGCTGTCTCTATGTGCAAAAATTAATTTCTTTTGACTTCCTACCCATATTTTAAAAACCTTCAGGTACTTTATTAGATAAATGAAAAACATTTAAAGTAAAAGCTACCGAATCCATCGAATTTTACTATCAGATTGAATGTTACATTCTACCAAGAAAAACACGCTTTTGTGTGGGTAAAGGTGCCTTTGCAAAGCCAATTACGATCTAAAATTCCGAATACTCACATACCAGATATGAATGCAAGTCAGCTCGTATTACATTCATCATTTTTTGTAATGTTGAATTATTTCTTTCAAGAAAAAGCTAAGTGCTTATATGTATTAAAAATGAGTTTTTGAATGTGAACCCGAGATAAAATACTCTTGTTTTGGACTTTCTACTGGAAAAATTAGACTTCCGAATACTTTTGGGAGGCACTGTATATATTTTATCTATATATTTACTATATACTTATCTTTTAAATTTATTTTGTGTTGTTTGTTCCGACTCTAGGGTTAAACGGGCTTTTTAAGTGATAATATCTGGGTACTTTTTTGACAGAATGGGCGCACATATAGCACGAATAGTTTTTATTTCACGTTTATTTAAGTTTGCATATACAGTTTGTGTTTGTATGATGTAGTGGTTATCGACTACTAAAATAATGATAAATGCAGTACGATTATATAAATAAATGGTGCAGTCCATGGGGTCTTTGGAAATTATACAAACAAATTTACAAACTAATGGCAAGATCACAATTCAACTCAAATTGCTATGAACTAAAACGTTAAACACTTATTTTAATCGAATAATAATTTCTCTAATTCCGTACTTTGCTGCGTATCCAGTTGTCATAATTCGCAACACGCGTATGCACAGCCGGCCAGCCGCTGAGGCCGCATTTGAAGCCAAACGACACGATGCCCTCCAATACCCAGGCGTCGTTGCGGAAACGCATCAGCGGGCCACCCGAATCACCCTCACAACTGTCTTCGGCATAAACGCCGCCCGCACAGATGTGACTGTCCACCACATTCACCTTTCGTTCGCGATACTTTTGCTGGCATTGCGCTAAATCGACAAGTGGCACTCGCAACTTCTGTATGATGGCACTCTTTGGGTTGCGAAGCGTACGCCCCCAACCGGCGACGGTGTACAAGGTGCCGCTAGCCGGTGCTGAACGCTCTTGATTCACCGCCGATGGCAAGCAGATGGGTCGTATGGAGTTGGAGAAGCGCACATCCTGATCAAGGCGCAATAATGCGATGTCATTCTCTTTATTTGCCGAATTGTCACGATACTGTTCATGTGGAATGGTCTCTTCGACGCCGACGCGCAGAGCTGCAGAAGTGCATGAATACTCATTGCAATCGACTTCCTTGGTGGTGTCGTATTCACCTAAGCGAACGGCGATGCTGAGGAAGACATAAAGAAACAAACACATTTCTGTTAATATTTGTGTGCGTTTTTGTGCTTTTACAAGTTTTCATCAATTTATATTTTATTTTTTTTATTTTTTATATTTCATTACTTTTCACATTCATTAACACAAATGTTTCTACTTCATAATTTTGCAACGTGACAAGCGCTTTGCTCAATTAGTTAAATTCAATTAACGAGTGTAATTATGAGAAACTAGAGTTCAGATTAGAAGATTATAAAACAATTTTTCAAAAGCGAGAAAGGCAAAAATAGACAATATTATCAACAGCAATTATACCTAATTAGAAAAAGGGTAAAAAGGTAGGGGAAGTAATAGAAATTTGCTTCCACCTCTTCCAAGCCCTGCGGCCTGAACAATAAATCAAACAAAAATGTGCAACCGATTAACTGATTCGACAGGCGGCTAAATGTTAGTATTTCTTCAATAGCTTAGAAATAGGTAAATCACACTGGAAATGATTGGAAAACAGCAACAAAGTTAGAAATCTTCACATTTTTTTCCTTGATAATTCTTCATTTAATGAGAGATCTTCATATTTCAGCGTTAAATCTTTTACGCATTTTTTGCACCGCGATTTTTTGTTTTTGTTTTTGTAAATATATTTATATCATTTATTTTAACATAACATTTTATTAGAAATCGATAATTCAGCCTAAGGAGTATTTTTAAGGGCCGCTGCAGAAATTTCAAACACTGGATTTTTGTTTTGGCGTAAAGCCTTAAAAATGAGTTGCTAAAATAACTAAATAATGAAACCTTTCTAAATATTTCTATTTTGATTTTTGGCGCAGCCTCTCACAGTGCAATCTGTACCGCGAACTTGAAATGCATTTTTCTTGGAACTAAATTTTGCAAGTCGGCCGTACTCATAACTCGAAAAAATATTGACCGATTCACTTGAAGTTTTTACTGAAATTGCACCCTGTATGAAAGTGCGGATGGATTTTCTCGATACAATGCATATTTTTTTATAAATTATTATTTTTTTTTTTTAATTCTGAGCATATTTTTATAAAGCATCTGTTTTGTAAAACTCGATAAAACAAAAAAATTTATACATTTTTGAATTCATTTAATTTAAAAATTCCAAGTGCAATTCATCAAAAATAAAAGAAAGATCTATAGTCACCATCTTGTTTTGTATTACTTTGAAAGACACGGAAATAATTTTTAAAGTTTACGGCTTTTTGAGAATTTCCATTTATTTTTGAAACAAATTCCCTGCCCAACAATGGCCTAACCACGTAAACGATCGGAAAGAAAGTTCTATGAAAATGAAAGTAAGATAGTGAATAAAAGGCATACTTAGTTCTCAAACAATTGCTAGAAATCCGAAGCTTTTCATTTTTTTACATTTTTTAAGTTTTGCAAAACGTTTTAAGTTTTATAATCAAACCAAGTGTTAACTGCTTGCCACGAAAAGCAACATAAACTCGATTTACTACATTTGAATAATTTGAATAAATGCTTTAATACTTACAGGGGTCCGATTTTCTTCTCAATATCACCTTTCACGCAATGCGCTGCCGTCAACACATAGCGATTACTTATAAGTGAGCCAGCACAGTTGGTTGACAAGCCACCGGATCCTATGAGTAGAAAAAGTGGGAAATTAAAAATTCTAAATTCTAAATTCAAAAGCATTTAAACAACTATGCAAATACGAGTGTATATTCTTGTCTTTTTTTTTCTTTCGTTTTTTTGCATTTTTCACTAAGACACAATAAATCAAAATCTCTATTATAAATTCATTATTAGGTAGGTACTATTCGTCACTCACGTCGATTGTACTCGAGCAGCACCATCCATGGGAACTCATACAGATCCGCATCTGTGCCGCTGTAGATCTTATTCGATATTGTCACACCGCCACAGGTGGGCACGCGCGGCAAAGTCGCCGACGCTGACACCTGTGCACCAGCTGGTATGTCTCTGGGCTGTTTACCGTTCCCGTCACCAGTCGCACTGCCGATGCTATTAAATCCACGCCCATCTCCATTAAATGCGCTTAGTCGTTGTCTTTGCCGTTGCCGTCCCTCGATTGGGCCTGCGGGAAAGAGAAGGGTGGTGCTCTGCTGACGATTGTAGTCGTCGTAAGTGTTGCGTGTGAAACCAGTATCGCCGGTGCAGCACACATACGGGCCACTGCCATAGCCGCCGCGGCATACGGAGGCGCGCAGAAACTCGGTGTCGAGTGGCTGGATTGAGCCGCGTTGCAGCACCGACAGCAATGTCTGGCAATCGTAAATAGATACGCAGGCGCCGGAACGTTGGTTCGGATTCATGCAGCGACGTGCTGGAAGTGCAAACAATAAGAAGAAAAGAGGTAAGAAAAGGCAAAATTGGAAAGAGTTGTGTGACAGCGATGTGAGTGACTCCTTGGAATGCGCGTGGAACATGGGGATTCACCTCAACCTGGTATTTATTTTATTTTTGATATTTATTTGGCTCAGTTTCTTCTTTAGCTTCATTTCTGCATGTTTCTATTTAAGCGCCGATGTTGTTGGGCTAATTTGACATCTCTGCGGTTTACTCTTAATGGGTTTTACTCGTGATTATTATTTAAATTTTTTATTATTATTTTATTTTTTTATTTAGTTTGCGGTTGTGTGCTGCGGCTAATAAGGGGTTCTTTACTTTTAAAGACACCTGCAGCAGGTTTGATATATCAAAAAAGTATTTGGCTTGACAAATTAACTAACTGCCATAGGTTTTTGTTGTTTTAAAATAAGTTGGTATGGGTTTCTGTTATTTAAAAAACTTCCTTTCAAATGCAAATACTTTTGCTCGAATACCAAATGGGTATGGAAAAATATTATAAAGAAACGTAGAAGATAGTCTCGGTATTATAGAAGTCATGCTTTTGGAAATGACAAGCAAAAGCTTGTGCGTGCGAAAAATCAAAACAAAACGAATTTCACAATCCAGTTTAGGTAAATATTGTATTGAGGAATTGGACAAATTCCAATAAAGGGTATGGGTGAATGTGAGTAAATAAGTTTGTTTTGTAAATAAATGAAAAAAATCAATGAAAATAAGAAGAAAGTTCGATTATTAAATCTTTTATTTAATTACTAGAGAACGAGCAACAGAGCTAGAGAACCAAAATTAAAAGTTAATACAATTTTTGAAGAAAATTTTCTAAAGAAATGTTTGTTCCTTTTTTGTCGAAACCGAACCGAAATCGAACTGAACTTTTGAGGCCAAACATGGGTGAAGTCGAAGCCAAAGTTCGGTCGTTCTTTAACTTACCTAGAGCACATAGAGGTCCCTTGTTATACCACCGGAACTATCACATCTTTACTCCACTTGGTCCTCTTTAAACCATCCCGTGGATTTTATAAATCTAGTTAGGCTAGCTAATTTTATATATGCAACATCCGCGATGCTGTTCAGAAAAGCGATCAAGAGCAAATTCAAGCTTTTGCTACACAGAGCCATGCACCCGCACACAAGGTGTTCAACTGTCTTTTCCGCTTTTGCATTCGACAGCATCTGCAAAAGTCAAAATATGGTGCCCCAATTCCCATATTCTTGAATTGACCTTGAGGATAAAATCTCAGTACTACTGGTTCCAAAAGGATTACTTTCAATTCAATTCAGTTTTACAAAATCCAACTTGAAATGCACTTCAAGACAAACAGATGGACTGCATACTCAATCACACATAGCGTCATGTACAAGCGCCATATTTGGGTACTCGTGAAACCTAACGGATATGTATTGCACTCATGAGCCTCCTCAAGGAACTACAAGAAGTTAACGAAGAGCGATACTTGCGCACGCATTCTTACAACGACTCCATGACTACCTGTGCTGAGCATAGATACATATTTATTTACGTGTGGTTATGTTTACGGATTTGTAATTTTTAATTTTTAACTTTTAATTGAAATGCGGATAATCACATTCAAAAACCAAAAACCAAAAACCGCATACAGTTCCGCATCTTTTGTATATTTATGCTTCATATATTTCTTCTTCTACATGTTCATATGCATACAGACTTATGTATATGTATGCATAGTAGGCAAGCGTGTAGACCGCCAACAGCTGTACATATGTTTGTGCTTTGTTAGCTCAAATAAGTGAGCTCAAAATGTCTTTTATACATAATAATTGGCAATTAAAACAGACAATTACCCAGCGTATGCTTGTACGTACGTATGTATGTAAGTATGAAGCAAGTGCTAAAATATTAGGCGATAAGACTGACTGTCTGACTCGTGCGCTGCTGGTTGCTAAGTGCGGGTTTCGTTCATGCTGCAAGGTCGCACAAAAATATATACTCTTAAAAATTCATGAAGATTTCGCAGAATATAATCAATAAAAATGAACATGGACTTGAATTCTTATTTATGTATTGTACACAAATATGCAGATATATTAACATTTTGGGACATGGCTAATATTTCTTCATCGAAGCCGCATTGCTCTATTGCAGTCATAGCCAAATATCTTCTTGGACAATCACCATTTAATGTGTCTTTTTGATTTGAATAAATTTCTCTAGACAACTTTTAATAAGCCTGTAGGGTGTTTCAAGGACGATGCCGATCTTTGATAGGCAATTGACACTACAGGTTTTGGCAAACTTATAGAGCTGTCGCAATTGGTCGGCTGTGTATGTTGGGGTAACTCATTTCACTGACGTGACGTGGTGCCACAATGAAAGTATTGCCGCATATAAACCAAAAAGCAACAGGTGTTCTTGTCGTGAAAGCAAATATAATAATTCGTTGTGTATAAACAGGTTTTTGTTGCTTGTGAAATATATTATAAAATTAATGCTTTTTGAATCCAAGGTAGGTTTACAGAATTTATGTTAGTAGGAGACGGTGGCTGCGACCATAACTTCGAGTTCGGAAAGCACATTCCTTTTTCAAGACAACTTAGTCAAGCCTAGCCTTTCCTGTTCTCTTTGAAGTTTTTAAAGAAAATATAGGGGTCCACTTGAATTGCCTCAATCAATTTAAAGTAAAAGTAGAAAGTTGCCAATTTTTGTACACTCCGGCATGGCGTACGGAACGTATGTGGTGCCTTTGGCTTAAATACTCATAGCCTGTTTTGCTGTCAGTCAGATTCGTTACTGCAACTGACCCATTGTGACGGGCGTAAAAATGATTCAAACATTTTATGAAAATGGTCGTTCTGCAAGAAGTAAATTTCGCACATTGCGTGATGAGCGATGACGCTCATTTTCACCTGAACGGATGCATTAACCAACAAACTGCTTAGAGGTAATGAAAATCCACATGTCATTAAAAAAACTATGCATTCGAACTATTAAACACAACGACTCACTGATTGCTGTCATTATTGGACTTGTAGGGTCATCGAGCCGTACTACTTCGGAAATGATGTCCACAGAGCTATTACTTTTTATAGCCTGAATTATATGACATGCACTTGCACAACATGTGGTTTCAACAAGTCGGTGCCACAAACCACACAGCGCATGGAACAGTGACCTTATTGTTGACGTAGTTCCCATGACGAATTATCGCACGAAACAACGAAACCAAACGGGCGCCGAGATCTTGCGATTTGACACCATTGCATTTCGTGTTCTGGGGCTACGTAAAAAATAGTTCAAGAAGTTCAAGAAGGGAAACACTCGCGTTAAAAACGGCCTGAACTATGATTGAAAAGTCATGGAAAATTTTGTTACACGCATCTTGTGTTGCCAGAGGAGTCGCAAGGGCACTTAAAGTTGCATACTTAAATGACAGGCACTAAAAAAAAATATGTACCTCACATAATAAAATAATTTCGACAAATTTTGGTGCGGTCCCATTGGTTCACCCGTTACAATTATTAATTAATTATATATTTTGAGCTCACTTTCGTGAACTTTGACAAAAAAACCTCTTGATATAGACAATCTTATTGATTTAGAAACTAGTTTTTCAAAATTTTTATATTTTGCCTTTTATTTTTAGTATTATATTCTGTTGCCTATTCGTTTAAAGATGGCTATTATATATTATTTAGTTAGTTTTTTTCTCTTCTATCTTTCGCTTGATTATTCGCCTAAAATTTCACAAAAATAATTTTGTCGCACATTGATTTTCCTAAGTCGTATTTGGAATTCTAAAAAATATAAAACGTGTTAATATTTGGAAAAACCCCGTGGCCATTTTGAAAGCTCAATAATACATTTTATACACAAGAAAAGGCTTTGCGCGTCTTCCCTGAAATGCCCAACAGCTTCTTCCCCATGGTACTTACTCTGTGTCTCGAAGTATTGTCCAAGAGCCGTATTGGCCGGAAATGCACTTAGCACTGCAAACAAAAGTACGCGCAACATTTTTCTGTCTTCATTCAGCGGTAAATCAAGGGAAGCTTTAATATTTTTAATGTTCAGTGTTTTCAAGGTTTATTGTTGTTGTATTTTCACATGCATACATTCATGTACATACAGATGTATTTTTAAGATTATTTATTTATTTGGGTTTTTTCTCCGATTCTTGGAAGTCCGCACTTTCTGATGGAACACTATCTTTGCACGCACTCACTTGTGGAAATACTTGGGGCAAAATAAAGAGGAGAGCTACTCAGATTCTCTGTGAAACTTAATAACGGTTAGCGCGAAATGCTGCGAATGTTTAAGCGAGTAACAGTGGATCACAACTGAAATCTCAGCCGGAGTAGTGGTCAACTTTTATACAAAGCAGAGCTGTTGGAAATATCAAAGAATCGGATGCTCGCTGCAGGCAATAATTAAAATATTGAATTTAATGAATGAGCTGACCGAGTGACTGAATAGAGCGCAGCGGAACACGCACAAGCAGCCGAGCGCAAATACTCGTGTTGGTATGTACTAATGTATGTATGTATGTAAGTAGTCTGAGCTGATAGCAGATGCTTCGATTTGTAAACTACGTAAATTTTTTAGTAGGGAAGAATGAGTAAGAATAATTCCATAGATTAAGCGCGAGTTTAGCTCTAGCAAAAGAGATAATTCTTGAACTTGAGAGTCAGTTAGTGCTGATTTATGTATGTATATGTGAAGAAGATAGTGGCGTCAGAAGACGTCAATTTATGTATTCAACGCACAGCTTTGTACGCGTGCCTTAATATTTTTCGTTGTTTTAGGGCTCGCTACTCTTGCATTCAGTAAATAAACATAAGCATAAAGTGCTGAAAAAATATACCTGAATGTAACGTGATTTATTCAATTTTGTAGCAAAGTATATAAACCAAATAAATAAAACGCGTTTGCTACTTAAGTCTTTTGCTTTTGGTACTTTTCTCCCGTTGCTTCGCGCGGTGGAGAATTTGTAATTTTTTCGCATGAAAACCAAAGCGCTAATCATTCTAATGGCGCTCTTACTCATATAACTGATTTGCGGTTTGTGGCGCATCACAACAATAACAAAATAAATACACACAGATAATTTCAGATAAGTTTTAATATTTTTGTACTTTACCCGAAATGGGAGTAATTCATACTTTTGTGAAATAATATTTCCATTGCGTGAATGTTGATTTTATCGAAAAGTTGGTTTACAGCGAATCTCTTTTGAGGCTGTAAATAATTTTTTGTCTTGTGTTCATATCCACTCACCAATCGAAAGTATTTCACGAGTTTCTAAAGTAATAAATTAATATTATTATTAAATAATTAATTTATGTGTTCCCTCGCTTCACGCATATGTGTGCATTATATACTTTACACATACATATGCATGTTTCAATTAATAGCTCACTCGCGTGTTTAGTCATTAATGTGGGAATTGCTCTACATTCTCGCCGGCAGCTTAAACGGATCTGATTTTCGAATTGTCACACGTGAGGAAATACCTGAAATTATTTTTGTTTCCGTTATTGCATTAGTCATAGCTTCTAATTGCATAAAAGTAATAAAAGTGGAAAAACGAGTAAATTTTTGGAATTTCAATTGGCCGATTTACTATTACACATAAATTTCGCAACTTCCTTCACTCACTCCACCAATTCACTTTGCCGAACTCATTGCATTTAAATTCTTCTTTTCTTTGATTTGGCATTGTACCCTCGTCGAAGTTATTGAACTCGGAAAGTTCAGCGTTAGATTAGTGGTTAGGTTTTTTTAAGTTAGCTCCTCAATACACTTTTTGTGGCTAAATTTTAGAGGAATTTGTCGAAAAATCATTTGCATTTGTCAATTTTGCTAAATGTTAGTTAGTTAGGTGCAAATTACCAAGACGGCACAGCAACAAAATGTATATATTTTCCATCATAATTTGCAAAGGCCATGAGGCCTTAATTTGAGCTGTCCAATTTCTGGTTAAATTGGTAACACTATTTTTAGAGATAGCAGTTAAAGACCTGTGGGGAAAAGATGGTTTCCTTGTACAATTCTTTAAGTGAGACCAAATCTGTTTATCTGCCAAATTTTTCTCCAACAGCTGCAACTGATTTCAGATCCATTTTAATACAACAGCGTCATATTCAATATTCAGCTAAATATTTCAACCATCTTTATTGATAAGACACTTTCAAGTTTTGCTTAGCTGTCTGGCGCACAATACTGTTGGGACACATATGTCCCACCTCAAAATACCGTTATCTACATAAGTTACAAGCTTCATCTAGTTTCTATGCACATAAAGTACCAATGGGTATCCAAAAACTCAAAAATAAAGTTTGAGCAAATCCCCTGTAAAAGTCGGAGCGAAAGGGTTAAGAGCAAAGCACATCGATAAAGTAGCAGCAATAGAGCAAGTACAACAAAGACCTGTATGGTATTTCTTGATTGTTTTTATTTTCTAGAATGTCAAGATGTCAAGATCGAGATGTCCAATTTGTGAGTGGCTTATATTTGGTCGTTGCTTGAAATCTGTTCCCTTACCCTACCGAAGTCCAAAACTCCTTTTATGTTTCATTTCATAAATGTAAAAACATTTGTATTTTGTTTTGAATATTAAAAAGAGTTTCCAAAATGTTATTTCTACTTACTAAACAGTGTCCCAAACTACATACAAAATTTGTTAGTATAGACAAAAGTAGATGTAGATGATAACCTTTTAAACAATTTTTTGTTTTTGGATTGAATATGACTTGTTAAGATTATACAACTAAAAACTGGTTCTTTTAAACTTATTTAAACTAGTGCCGGCTGTGGTCGAAAATTAGACCAATAACAATTCTCGCTGCAAGTAGTTGGTTTTATCAAACCATTGCTAGTTTTTCACCTTCTTAGAATCGCATCTTTTAAAGGTTTTGTAGAAAGATACTCAGCTTATTTCATTTAATTCAAAATAATATTTTTATATTTTCGGCATTTTTTTATGATAGTATACTCTCGATAGTTCTAAATCAGTTAAGATTGCTCAGAATATACAAATTTATGGGCGATAATTTCTACGCCGTTCTTGGCGGACTGCACGATTTTAAGCCCCATTGACCTCATTATCAAGAAATTTACGGAATCCTGCATTCAAAACACACAATTTGGCAATGCACACCGACAATTTTGGGTAGCGTACTGCCTTCTGCAAGTCAAGAGAAAAAGCGAAATATCTATCTGGATTTTATGATGTCGAAATCTTATCTTCTTGCATAACTTTCTTTGCTAATTCAGCGTTATTGAATTGTGTATCATGTTTTTCTGTGAGCATTGTGATTTCAATATTGTTACATGATTTTATTTTCAAATATATAAAATGTGTCTTTTCGCGTCTGGTGAAAATGTAATTTGAATTGTTTTTTAAAACTCTTCTAAATGCAACTCCTTTTGCAGGATAAGGATAACCTTTACATTTGCTGACGTTTAACTCAGGTTGTAAATATCATCGTTTAGGATTATGAGGTCGTTTGCAATTGCTTTCGAACAGTGTAAGGCTTTCGATATGCTCCTTTATATGGGTTAGGTGGGCATCTGAAATCCTTATTTATGTCATTTACAATGTTGCCACATATATAAAAATGCACTAAAGGAAATATGTAGTACAATTTTGAACTAAATAGTAGCATGTCTTTGAGGAAAGCGGACTTACACCATTTTCAATAATATTTGTAACTTCATTTGAAATGGCAAAAATAAAGACTTACACCGCTTTCAAAGAAAACGGCTCATATGTAGACCTATACACACAATTTGTCAGTTTAGAAAACACGTAAAATTAAAAAAGCCAAATCAATTGCTCTACTGCCGTACCTCATTGATGCCTCTTGCTTGTGGCCTTAAAGAGTTAATACTGTTGAAGCCGGATTTACCAACGCCTTGGGTCTGGCGTGAAGCCCAATGCTTTGCATGGACTACTTTGCAAACTAAGTACAGTTACAGTGCGAAGCTCAATTTCACATTTTCAGCCATATGTTTTCATTTCAAAGTATTTGGTATATCAATGAGTTTTATTCGCTAACTGTAAAATTGATATAAAATTACAAATTACTACTTTTTATAGAAATACAAATATTTAGATATTTCGTATTAGAAAAAATTCAAATTCGCATCATCGGTTTTGGTACTACCATGGTTCCATGTGCTCTGCAATCCAATCGATATAGTTCCGAACACGAGTGTAGATGCCCGGGCGGTTCTCTAGTCCACAGCTTCGCCCAAATGACACTATACCCTCTATTACCCAAGATGTGGAGTTCAGGCGCATAAGCGGACCGCCGGAATCGCCATAGCAAGCGTCTTGGTTGTGGACACCTCCAGCACAGAATTGCTCGTCAGCAACATAGAGAAACTTTTGGTATACATGTCGACATTCCTCCATGTCATAAAGTGGCAAACGGGTTTTCCTCTTCGTTCTGCTATGTTTAGCTGAACCAATAAAAACAAAACTCGATTAATTCAGGGAGAACATTTTGTCAAAATTATTTATTTCTTACACAAGCCTGTGTGACCCCAACCAGCCACCGTCAGTAGTTGCCCCTTTTTAAGTTCTTGTTGGAGGGAAGCAGTGGGCAAACACACTGGCTCTATATAATCATTAAATTCCACCGACCTGTCCATTCGAATCAATGCTATGTCGTTGTGTTCATTTATGTGCAAATTTTGATCAGCCAGGTAACGCTCGTGCACGACAACGGACTCAATACCGAACCGTTGAAAGGGTGGCCAGCATTCCTTCTGATTACAGATCTGCGGCGATTCAATGTCGTGATCTCCGACGCGCAAGGAGACGCTAGCAGGAAAATAATCAAATTAAAGGTTCAAATAATATAAAATTTAAGTAAATTCAAAATATTTCACCGAACATTTCTTTTATACGTACAGTTTACCTATTTTCTCCTCAATGGGACCAATGACACAGTGAGCCGCTGTTAATACGTAACGCTCATTGATCAGCGAGCCAGCACATTCCGAAACAAAGGTGTTAGCCACTGAAAGAAATTGAAATAAAAATAAAAGACAATTTTTATTACTGTAAAATTAAATGCCATGGACTGTGAATGTTTGACAAAAATCCGAGGCTTTTATTCAGAAGTTATTAAATAAACTGTAACGTCAGGAAAGAGGGCAAATAGGGGCAAGTATCAAGGGAGTAAAATCGAATAAATTTTAAAACTAGTTTGTTGAACCGGCGTTTCCTATTAAAACTGATAATCCACGTCTTTCAAGGAATATACTAATACCCTTAGTACGTGCATATGTAGGTACATACATACGTTGCGGTCTGAAACTTAGGCTGCAAACACAGTGCGCGCTGTGACGAAGACGAAGATGAAGACGAAGCGCAAGCAATCAGCTTCAAACGCTGCTGTACTGAACTTGAAGACGAATCGCTTGCTAGTTACCGTTGTTTTTGTTTGTTTGTTCTGTCTATGCTTTGGCACCTGTTCAAATTTAGTTGTAATTTGTGATTTGTCGGACGCACATTTTTTGTGAAAATGTCTGCAATTAACGAGGAATTAATTGCAGCAATATTTAAAAAACCCTGTTTATGGGACCATCAAAACAAACTCTACCACAATAGGCAAATAATTGACCGAAATTGGAACGAAATTTCAAACGAATTGAATGTTGATGGTAAGTAATTTAATTAATTTTAATCAAAATGAAATAATAATAGAATAGAAAATTTAAATACTATCAGCATTTCTATGGCTGCAAACATAACTACGGAACGTGTCTCTGATTATTCGACCTCTTTTCTCTGTACTTTCCAATATATGTATTTTTTGGTTTGTTGCTTATAAATTTTTCTCCCTCTGCCATGTGCGTGTCCAGATCTTCTAAATCTAGCATTGTATTATGCAATATACAAATTGTTTTAACAATAATTTCTGCGTTAGATGGCGTCGTTTCAATTGGCTTCCATAATATTCTCCATTTCGAGTTAATTATGCCAAATGCACATTCCACACACCTACGCGCTCTGGACAAACGACTATTAAAATATTCATTTTCCAATGTTAGATTTTTTCTGGCATATGGTCGAAGAACCCAGTCCAAAAGCGGATAAGCTTCATCTGCAAGCAACACGTATGGCATGGATATTGTGCTATTGGGCAAATAGAAATCCTTCGGAAAATTTAAGTCTCCAGAATTTTTCATTGTGTAAATCGCTGAGGAAGCAAAAGTAACCACCAACTTCGATAGTAACAAATTTACATTTTGCGTCAGCGACTGCCTGCAGCACTATTGAGAAAAATTTTTTATAATTATGAAACATTGATCCTGAATTCACTGGGCATTTTAGACGCATGTGCTTCCCATCAATAGAGCCAACCCAATTTGGGAATTCCCAAAGATTCCAATACTGGTCCGCAACTTTTTTTAAATTTTGTTCTGTGGGCACAGCCATATGTATAGGCTGCAAAACTGTCCACAAAGCTTCACATGTCTCTATAACAATGGAACGAACCGTTGAAGCACCCATTCAAAAGTTAAAAGAGATTGATCTGAATGAAGTTCCAGTAGCAAGATATCTAAAATAACAAAACAATATTATGCAACTAATAAAATTCTAATATGTATTTTTTAGCTATGGTTTTGAAAAAAATGTAAACAATTGAGGGACACGATTCGAGCTGAATTAAGGAAATGTCCACCGGACCGTTCTGGCGACGCTGGACCTCATTCAGTCAACGAGAAGTGTTCTCAATGGAGTCATTTTGAATCCATGATGTTTATAAAGGACCAGATAAAGTGCCGCCAGTCTTCCGGAAATTTAAGTCGCCAAAAAAACAATGAACTACAAGATATGAACATTAATATTGGCGAAGATGTTAATAGTGTAGATATAGAGGCGCCGCAATATGAGGAAGAAAGCGACATGAGTACGTTTGAAGTGCAAACGTCCACCCCACGTTATCCTCCTAGAAATCTAAAACGCCGTCATAACAACAAAGAAGATGAAATGCTCAACATCGAAAAAAAGAAGTTGGAGCTGTTAGAACAGAAAACAAAAAACAAGATTTCAGCCGACGATGAAGACATGGCTTTTTTTGTGAGCCTATTGCCACACGTTAAAAAGATGGATCCACAAACGAAACTTTTGTTCAGAATGGATTTGCAAAAATCGGTCTATCATCACGTGTACAACTTGGGGCGCTCTTTTAATCTACAAAATATTGAGAACCAAGCTTCTTATGAATCTGTACCATCACCGACTCTACTTGAATCTTCATCAAATCAATATTCCGATAATGCTTTATCCCCACAGGAACCGACCACTTTTGTTACATGGGGAAATATTATTACATTTTCAAATTAAGTTAAGACAGTCGATAAACAAGTAATTAAATGAGAAGTAATAATCAATAAAAGGCATAAAACTAAATATATTTTTAATTATTTTTTACCTTGGCGTTTTACTAAAATTAGTCCAATTTTTAATAATAAGTGGCTCAATTTTAATTAGAATATAATATAATCAAATGTGCTAATTGTCATTCTAATATATTCCACACATTTCTTTTCATCGTGGCGTAGCTCATCATACAAATGATGAAATTCACTAAATGCTTCTCTTCCCAAATTTATAGGGTGTACTTTTTCATTTACTTTTATACGTTTAAATTTAAAATATAACCTTTGCTCAATCAGCAGGTCATCATCTGATGAGGAATCCATTGCGACTAACATAACAAAAATGCAACCAATTCGTCTTGCACTGTGCAACCTATTCGCTTACTCGCAACGCAAGCAATTTCTCTTCAGCTTCGTCTTCATCTTCGTCTTCGTCTCAGCGTGCACTGTGTTTGCAGCCTTAGTAGTGCTTATGGCGCGTTATATTTAAGTGGCCACGTTTTCTTATCACAACAGTTTTTCGCCATCCACTGTAAAATCCGTTAGCTTAAGAAGTCGGCTTCAAGTTATGCAATCACTTGTTAAACCTAACCTGTTGGTTTCGTTAATTTTGCATGAAATTTTAGTTGCAACGGCTTTTTAGTCAGTCAAAATCTTAGTAGTGCGTGAAAAATTGTGTGAAAAATTAATATTATCGCGACTATCTTTCTGAAAATTAAAAAAATTAACGGCAAGATAAGTTTATTTAATTGATATTCTGTAGCTAATGGCCAAATTTTTATTATTCCTCGTTCAGTAATGTCCAAAAGGAAAAATTGCACACCCGAGAAACGCGCCCTCATAAAAAAATTGGTTGCTGATGGAAAAACTTATGTGGAAGTGCAAAATATCATTGGTTGCTCACCAACAATGGTTCGTAATGCCATCAAGTACAAATCAAGTGGCAAAAGCGTGGAAAAAAGCTAGCAATGTCGGCAACAGAAGCAGCTTCCATTTGCGGCTGTTACTGAGAGAAAAGATGCCTTAAAAGTGTCTTCGAGCGTAGAGATTGTTCGTCAGCGTTTGCATGAGCACGACCTGGGTGCCCACAGACCAAAAAAAGTACCGTTGTTGACAAAAACGCACGTGGAAAAGAGACTTCGATTCGCCAAAGAACATATAAATTGGCCTTCGACCAAATGGCGCAACATTTTGTGGTCGGACGAGTCGAAGACTGTCTTGTATGGTGGAAAGGGATCGCGCCAATATGTAAGAAGACCACCTAACACCGAATACCAGCCAAAGTATACAACAAAAAAAATAAAGTATGGTGGTTCTAGCATTGTGGTCTGGGCATGCTTTTCTTGGCTTGGCGGGTTAAGGAAATGATGACTGGCGCTTCATATGTTGATATACTCAAGGGCATCATGCTGCCATATGCCTGAGACGAAATGCCGCTTGTTTGGACGTTCCAGCAAGACAACTACGCCAAACACACGTGCAAAGTTGCTAAAAGATGGTTTGAGGAGAGTCAGATCAACGTAATGGAATGGCCGCCACAGTCACCAGACATAAACCCCATTGAAAATTTGTGGGATGCTGTCAAGGAGGCAGTAGCCCAGCGCAAGCCAACATCTAATACGCAACTATGGGAATCTGCAAAGAGCGCATGGGGGTCGATTTCGATTGAAAGTTGCCAAAAACTTGTTTACTCAATGCAACGCCGTTGTGCTGCAATTCTAAAGAATAAGGGTCATGCATCAAAATACTAATTTAAATACTAAACATGAACCCATGTAAAAATAAAGTCGCCATCAAAATAAAAAAATAAAATTGTTTATAAAAGCGATTACACGCACTTTTTTAACCCATTCCATTTTACGTATGTGCACTACTAAGATTTTGACCGCAGCTGTATATCCAGAAATAAAATGTATTCTCTTATTAGTTTCTATAAGAAATTTGTTAAGGTTGTTTTGAATAATACTTTGTGCAATTTATAGAAATTTTAAAGTCTGGCAGATGCGAAAGATTAAGTAACTGGAAGTGGAAGTATACATAAATACATACTTATATATATTCACATACTCGTACACATAATTTTACATGTGTTATTGCATATATGTATATTTACAATCATCGCATTCAATTATTTTGCCCTGGCCGGTTAGTCTACCTTGCTGGTCACCTTAATTGTTTATTAATTTATTTCATGTAAATAAATAAGTAGATAAATTATTTTGCAATAGGAGGAAGAGGGATATCGAAGGTCAAATTCATTTTTCCGCATTTTATATGAAAAATTTGGCATACCAAATGAAAGGCCCTTGTGTTAATCCGCTAAATTTTCGAATAAGAATCTTATTATATAAATTTGTATTTTTCATATTTTTTAAAACTTAA
The DNA here is from genome assembly GCA_037575425.1 of Anastrepha fraterculus. Lineage (NCBI taxonomy): Eukaryota > Metazoa > Arthropoda > Insecta > Diptera > Tephritidae > Anastrepha > Anastrepha fraterculus. Next base: position 131,969 of record JAYXIM010046289.1, read on the forward strand.
CAAACTTAATAAGCATTTACATCAAAAGAAAGGTATTTTAATTTTCAAAAAACAAACATTTCAATACCGTTGTAATTAGCATAAAAAGTACTATCGAACCACGTTTTGAATTTTTTCTAGGGAAACGATGCGTATTCTTTCTTCCACTTTTCCATTTATAAACATAACAATTTGAATATTTAATTACCAAGTTTTAATTGTGTATTTTTTGCTTACTAAAATGGAAGAAAATAGCAATGTGAAAAGCTAGCTGGCCCATCAAAGTTCCGCAGCCAAAATTACTTAGTTGCCGAGTATGATTTATTCTCAGGGCTTTCTCTGTCACTGGCCCAATTAACAAATGGCAAACGATACATTTAGTAGGCATTCTGTATTCTGGCCAAATACAGACCGGTTAATTGACAGCCAAAAAACTTCAAACAGAAGCAGGAGCAAACACAATTTTAAAAGTAGTAAATTTACGCCTTTCCCAAACCATTGACCATTAATCTCTTACTTTGTGCAGAAATAGACATCTCAGAAGTGATTTTAAATTTCGTATTTGAAATTATTAGTACATTTTACCATTTAGTAGTATTAATACATAGAATTTCCTTAGTTCTTCATCCAAGTGGGGGAGGAAATATTCAGTGGATTTTGTGTTTTTTTTTTTTTTTTTTTTTGAATTGTAATGTTTTCTACATATATGATTTTTTCGTATTATACTCAATGGAAAGTATGGAACTTTTCTTTAGTCCTGAAGAGATGCAATTTCATGATCGTATTTTGATTTTGAATGCACTCTTCCGCCACAGCGCGCAGTGTTTCGAGTATAACGAGATAAAAGAATAATGTAGTGAAAGTTGATGAAAAAATCGGTTTGGCATAGAGAGTGAAAGTAACAGTGACAGATTTTACAATTTATTTTGCATTTTTTTTAATTTCCTCAAAAAATTTATTCGGAAATGTATGTACAGTGAAACCTCGCTTGAGCGGTCACTTACCATCAGTCATTTACACTTTTGCCCGCCGATGAGAGGTGCCCGCTCAAGGGAAGGGTATTTTAGAACTTTTCAATTTTTTAATGTTTTCATGTTTTCATGAGTAACAAAATCCAATTTGAAATCTAGGTTTCCGGTCCATGTATTACTAACCATTGTTATAAATTCATCATAATTTGCGGCAAGTCTTCTTCGAGCTCGAATTCAGTTGACGCAGGTCTATTTTTCTCAAAGCCTGTTTTTTGGAAACAGTTTTTTATTATTTCCGTTTGAACCTTTGCCCAAGCTTCTTTTACCAAATCCGTTGCCTGTAAGACATTTATAATTTTTTTAGTCAAGTCAGTCTATAAGCTTACAAAGGTATGCTTAACTTACGCAAGGTTAAATCACTGCGCAAACAAACTAAATGAGTGCATGAAAAGGCATCAAACCTTATCCGAGGCCGAGACCTTAGCGGAGTTTCCTTTTTCTTATTTAGTATGTATGTATGTAAGTAACTGCTCACTCACACTCTTTATATTTTGTCCGCCTATGAGGAGTTCATTTCCGCTCAATAGAGGTTTTTTCTACGATTTGCTATAATATGAAATCCTAATGTATTTTGGAAGAGGCTCGCGTCCGTTCAATACAGGTTTTTGTGTAAATTTTAAGAAAAATAGCTGTCCGCCAAGAGAGTGTCCGCTTAAGTGAGAGTAATTTGTTCCGAAATTTATACTTAAAAGTTGGTATAGGAAAAAGTGTTCGCCCAAGGAAGATGTCTATCTATTAGAAGTGCCCGTTCGGAGCGGTTTCGCTGTACATTAAAAAAATTAGTACTGGTTCATCATCACCAACCTTTGTACTGTCGATGCATTCGGACGATTATTCCCACCAAAGAGTTAGGAATTTCGCGATACTTTATTCTTTAGGATCGAATATTTTCTTAATAAGTTTTAATAGCTTAAACACGTTGTTCGAAGGATTAAATTGGAGATGACATTAAAAAAGGTACCGTCTAGAAATTATGCATTACTGACATCTAGGCGTCATTTTTAAAGGTCTTTTGCAACTAAGTGTTAAGTGTAAGTGTATCGTTTCGATTAAGTTGCAATTAAATCTATTAAACTTGTAAGGTTGAAACGAAAATTTTATATTTACACGATTACATGAAAAAAACTCCCCATAAAAAACATATCTGCCGTTCGGAGACGACTTAAAAGTGTAGGTCCCTCCATTTGTGGAACAACATCAAGATGCGCGACATGGAGGAGCTTGGCCAAACACCCTAAAAAGGGTGTAAGCGTCAATAATATATATATGCATATATGTCAGTAATATATATATGTAGGACACGTACGTGTGTGTGTAAGTATTCTGATGGGAGGATCTCTATTCTATATACAGCGTACTCTCTCTTAGCACTAACCGTACCGCGCCCGGTCAAATGACCGGTTACAAAATTGAATTTAAAGGCTGCATTTATAAACTCTTGCTTCCTTTGTATTATATAATACAAAAAAATTAAAATGGATGATTTATTATTACATTGTTATTTGAAAATATTAATTATGTATGAGAAAAAAATAAAAATTTCTTTTGAAAAAACAATTATTTCATAACCGCTCAAATGACCGGTTGTTAAGCGGCCACCTAAGGGACTGAAAAACGTGTCCGCTTATGGGAGGTGTCCGCTTAAGAGAGGTGTCGTTTAAGAGAGAGTACACTATACTATGCTATTCTCTTGCTGAATGAAAAGCTTTATTTTTAAATCCTTATAGATTTATAATTTGTGGAAGTGGCGGCGTATGCCAATCATATTTGACACTCGAGAACTTAAGAGCTGCAGTATAAAAACATACAAGCGATGGAGCTTGTGAAGGTCAAAATCTCAAAAGGCCCATCAATCAAAAGAAAAATTATTTTTAGTAAAGAAGTTATTCAAAAACAAAATTGAATTATTAATTTTGCTTCGTATTCTCTATATCGTCGTTACTATTTTCGTTTAAAATTCAGCTTGCATCAACTGTTTTACGGGCGCATGGCTTTTCTCATTAAGTTGTGTTTTATTTGCTCACAAATCCTCGCCTTATCCACTGCATTCGCGCCACATTACATTTTTATATTACAAAATAGTTATTATGTATCAATTTTTTTTAAACCGAAACTCATCGCTCGCTAATCATCAAAACAGTCTAAGATTTTGTGAATGTGGAAATTATTTTTGTTGTAATCGTCATTATGTTTGGCCTCATCTCATCATCAAACATAATTAGAAACTCATAGAAATACACAGCAGCTGTGCGCAGTTCCCACATAAAAGAGAATTCGGAAAAAAAGCTATATTATCAGTTCACCAGAATGCGTGCCGTGTATGTGAAGTGCCGCCTAACAATTCATTGTTTCACTTTTTATTGCACTTTCAGTTTAATCTCTACATGGAAAGATGCCAAGAAATTCTTCCTAAACTGAAACATTTTGATGAAAGCTCAGTTCAATGATGAATTGCAGTAAAAAGTGAGCAGATTTTAGTATTAATTTATTTTTCTAATTAATTTTTCAGTTTATTTTCTTTGTTAATATTTATTTTTGTGTGTATGCATATAAAAAGTATATAGAAAGCGCAGAAAAGAGACAAGGGAAAGGCAAACCACAATGGCATTGCGTCCAATAATTCTTTGCAAAATTTGGAATTGGAGATGTTATATATAATGCATCTAAATGAAATTAAATTCAAAAAATTGGAACTGCTAATATTTTGAGTGGCCACCATCGGCATCAATAACTGTTTGTCGTCTTCTTGGCGTAGACGCTATCGTTTCATAAGGTCATACTGTTCAGGCATCTTTACACATTCTCTAAAAACTCTTATTAGATGTATTTAATTGCTGTGTGCCCTTTTTGACAATTTCACACAAAAAAAAAAGATTCACTATGGGATAAGCGTTTTGTGCTGTTCTTATAAATTAACCATTAAATCGACCTATGTTTGAGCTGTTATCTCAATACTATTTATATTTTAGTTTTGAGGATTTTGAAAATTTCCGTTATCCTTTAATTAAGTCAGTAACCATGCTTGGGGGTAAGCGGTAATTACCGTTACATGCATGGTTATTCACCGAGGTGGGCGTGGAACCGACTTTCCTCCACCTGTCCGGCCAAGAACTGACACTCCAACAGCATTATCCGTATATGTATGGGGAATGTTTTTGCTGCTAAAACAACAACACCAATAAACGATTTAGTCCATTTTTAGCATACATTTACCCCTTTAGAACATTAAACCGTAAAAAAAGTTGTTTCTTACAAAAATCGCTCTGGGCAAGCAAAGTAAAATCTAGGAGTGCATTTTTGTCCTGGGAATTTTTAAAGAAAAAAATGCGGTTTGTACGCGGCATAAAACTTGACACGTAAGTGCTTTTCAATTTTGATACACCAAAACGCTTATCGAAAATTGGAAATTGGAAAGAACACACACATATGGATGCACGCACATACATATATAAGTGGTTGTATGTGGTACATACGTAAATAGGCTGACTTCCTAGTCGCCAGTTGTGCTGCCAAGTACAAAGTCAATGTCCCTAAACAAAAAAGCCTATGACGCGTAACCATTTCAAGCTCCTAAATCCATTCAATAAGTTACTAAAGCCCATCACAAATCCAAATTACTCATCACAGAAATTTATGATGCAAATCTCCGCAGTGGTGCTAAAAAATGCATTGCAGTGGTTCTCACATCGCAGTGCTGAATTGCAAAGCGCCGTTTAGGGCATCCATATATATATGTATACGAGTACATCGCGTTTGGTTCGCAGTTTTTTCCAAATTTTTCGGGCGCAATACAAAATTTCTATTATTCCCTTTTTTACCGCAATTATTAATTTTTTATTTCCACCTTTAATGAGCCGTATATGGATATTTTTAAATAAAATATGGCGTCATAAAAGTGTTCGTTACACTCTTTTGTCACTTCGACGTGTTACAACTTCTTGTAAGAACTTTTCAAATAATTCTGTCGACCGCTTACCAGTTTTATATTCCAATTTGACCATCCAAGTAAATTCTGTAATCTCAGCCTCTTCACCGCCAAAAATCTTATTCGATATTGTCAAAGCACCACAGCGCGGCGGTTCAATTAATGCGACATTCTTACGTCCAGGACCAGGCCTCCCGGAATTATCTGGACCAGGAAAAATTATACGTTGTTGCCAATCTGCGTTGGGATCACGAAAATCGGTGTCATTGTTGCAGCAAACGAAGGGGAATTTCCCGCTTGCATCAGCACCACCGTCGCATTGGGACAAGCGCACGAAACGATATTGGGCCGACAGATGCTTTCTCAAGACAAAGCTCAGCGAGTTACAATCGTAAATTGAAATGCATTGGCCTGCATTCTGATTGGGATTAAGACAATTTGTAGCTGATAAAAACACTGATTTTGATTAAAAAACAACAACATTTCTATATACAGTTTTCATTTTACCTGTTTTGGCAGCTGCTTGGTTAGACGAAATGACGAGGGCACTGGCTAGCAAACAAATTTGAATTCTAAAAACCGGTCTCAACATGATCTGCTATTGACGGCCGAACTTCTAAAATGCGACTAATTCCGTATTAGTGATTTGGGAAACTGCAAAATGATCGTCAAGTGGGAACAATCGAATAGCGCTCAATGGGAGGGAGCTTTTAAAGCAAGCTTTTTGTAAGAACTTTGACATTCATTATCGTCGGAATCTTTTTTGTTTTACATTTGAATTTACTAACGTCGATAGTTATATCGAATTTCTTAAACTAATTTGCTGTTCGTTTATAACGAAATCATCATCTTAAATAAAGGATGCACTGCCGTCGCCGCAGGAACTACTGCCAAAATGAATCATATCATATAATATCATATGAAAAAGGCATTTTAAGATTTTAAACTGAACCGAAATTCGCGGTGTTTACCTGTCTGGTACAGTTGCCTTTGTTAATTTGTTGCTTCTCCTTCAACTTGTGGCGTGCGTTTCGATGCCACTGCGAATGTTGGGTCCATTTTTCATTTATCGTCAACCAGCATTTCATTTCAACGCAGAATAGTAACAGTACTTCTGCAATTAGCCCTTTTCTAGCCATCAACCCACACCATTGGTTTTCAATTCGTACCGTGACCATATTCGAGTGCTGTTCGTAATTTGATACTTTTTTGGGTAAATGAAAGATCAAATCACGCCAAAGTCGTTGCCCCCCTCTCTCTTGTTCAATACCGTTTTGAACAATAACTGGTATACGAAAAATCTGGCAATTATCATTGGAATATAAGCCGCAACATAAACAGATGATCCAAATGGCTCAAATAACAGTTAAGTCAAAATCTCTAATTTGTGAAATGAAATTTCATTTCGTGTTATCTGCACATAATAATTTCTTCCCCCCACAGCGTTAAGCATCAAAATGATGACATCAAGGTGCCACATGAAGTCTCTACGGGATCTGCTCGCTGAACTTGTTGGCTGCTGACTTTTGGCATTTACAAGTCTGAACTCCATTTGGAGTAACCTTTTAATTTCCGCCAATTTCCTTTTGCTCGCTATCTGCTTCCTTAAGTGCATATGTATACATTTATGTATGTATATGTTGCTGTGTGTGCATTCACATCGCCAATTGAACGCTTAGAGCAGGGGTGGGAAGCATAGAATCAAAACAGAGCACAATTTCGTTTAGAACACGGCGAGTTTTCTTCAGGGTCAGTGGGCGCATGCAAAAGGGTTAAATTTGTGGCAGGCGGTGCGAATGTGGAAGGAGGTCGAAAAAGGGATAGTGAAAGTGAAAATGTCAGCGACAGATAACGGCGGAAATTTAAATGGAAACCAACAGCTCTGTTTTTTACTGAATGGGCCATTACTATTTGTTGGTCTGGTGTGGTTAAATTCGCGAGAAAACAGTGCACAACACAACCTTAGCAATACCTCGAGCTATTCGCTCACATGACCCATCCCATGTGGCCTGTAACGAATTTATTTCCTCTTAACTCCAATTTAAATCTTAGGGGAAAATTATTTTGTAATCAGTTTTTAAGTTGCTTTTAGTTTTACATTTTCTAAAATTTCAATCAAAAATAAATTCATTCGAGTATCACTGAATAGTAGCTATACCAGCCGGACCCGTGTGCATCTTAAGGCACAAATGAAAACTTAAGTTGGCTTTATTATTAGTATTTGATTATTTATTCTATTTTTTTGAAAATCTTAATGCACATACATACGAGGTGTGTTCAAAAAGTATCGCGAATTTTGAATTTTCGCAGGTTAGTTATATTTGAATTCCGATTTTTTGTGGTGATATGTTGGTGCTCATGTCTCTCACTCATGCCGACGAGTTTGGCCATTTTGAATGTTCAGTTAATTGTTGACAGCTGCTTTGCTTCCACGCGTTTCGGCTCGTCTTCGATTTTTACCTATTCAAAAAGATAGATCAAGGAACCTGCAAAAAATTTCGTTGCTTGTGCGCGACTTTTTGGCCAAAAACAACACACTAATGATGCCACAGCCACCATATTCCCCAGATCTGGCCCCCTGTGATTTTTTCTTGTTCCCGAAACTGAAAAGACCCATGAAAGGATGATGCTACGCTATGATTAATGAGATAAAGACGGCATTGAAGGAGGAGCTGAATAAGATAAAAAAATGGTTTTTTTAAGTGCTTCGCAGATTGGTAAAAATGTTGGCACAAGTGTATAATATCTCATGGGGATTACTTTGAAGGGGACAAAATAGATATTAATGAATAAATAAATAATTTTTGAAAAAACACAAAATTCGAGATACTTTTTGAACACACCTCGTATGCACAATTTCACGTTTTTCAATAGTTCTTGCCCACTCTTTGCTGGCTGTTATGAATTAGTCTAGCGCATTGGTGTCTTTTTCGCTCAGTCGAAGCATTCAAGGTTCCTCTTCATCGCATTTTAAATCAGTTTACCCTATCTGTGGTGGTAAAAATGCCTTCGGAAATAAATTAAAAATACTCATTTTATATAGAGCCCATTTATATAGAGCCGCCAAAAGGGCATGGGCGACAAAATGATCTTCTGTGTTTGATATAAATCGATAACTTGCCACCATACGCATAAGCGTCGAAATATCTAAGTCGCACGAAGCACTGTTGCAAAGTTTTGGCGAAAGCAATTTGGGCTTAAATGCCCACTTGTATTCAATCGTAATAAAAAAAAACACGTCTACTGCAATATTTACTTGCTGTCACTTACGCCCTTTCGGCCGGTAGCTAGCGAGTATGATTATACCTCAAGGATGATTGTATACAAGGTTGCGTCTTCCGCATTCTCTGTGTCGTCAGAGCCCATGAAAAAACGAACAAAAGGAAGGGGAATTACTTATTTCTGAAGAGGAAAAGTAGGCGAAAGTAATAAAAACAACCAAACACAATGAATTATACGCACACAGACACTTTCTTGCCACTGCGTCTTCCGCATAAAAAGAAAAAAAACTGCATTAGAGGCATGATCTTAATTTCTGCTTTTCCAAATTCTTAATTTAGATTTGACAAATCACAGTATTACTTGTTCACAAACATGTGATTTTGGTTTGTTCGTTGTTTTTTTGTATTGGTGAGGGACCTAACGCCAGATTTGTCAAAATCGCCAAAAATAAAAAAACTGTTTTAGAAGACGCCACCTTCAGTACTCAATTCGCCTTGTATATACATAAATATATAATAGGATATAGTGAAAAACAAAATTGAGCGAGTACCTAACATCGGCCGCTATGTCACCGGGCAAGGATGATAGATTTCAGGCTTTGCTATTGTAATTTTGGGGGGAACTTTGGTTGTCACGTCACTTGGGATTTGTTTAACAAAATTTAGTGTTAGTGATATACGAAAAAACTCAACACAACCAATGCTCATACCATGGCATTTGTATATCACTAACATCAGCCAAATTTTGTTAAGCACGTCCCAAGTGATGTGAGCTCATCAGCCGATTCTATCAAATTCGCTCAGAGAATAACAGACTGCTGCAGAATAACCACCTCTAAAAATCGTTTCATCGGGGTCACCTGCTCATTTCACACGTATTCATCCACTCGTCCAACCAGTCGACGTTCAGAGGGCACCAAAGCAACATATGGCCAACACGATCTCAGTTTTCTTGTATTCAAATCGCTGTCATACGTGAGCCAGCCAACTGATTCTTTCAAATTCTAAGAAAAAAACCTTTCAAATTCAATTCTAAGAGCCGGTTAACGGTCTGATATTGACCCCACCTTCTGAATTCTTTTCACCATGGGCTTGTAAGTTATCATTTTGTAACTAAGTTGACGGATGACAGCTAAATATCAGCATTGTTTCTCTGGCACCGTTGAAATTCCATTCGTCTGTAAGTCACAAAGTAAACTTAAATAAATTAATTAATCAGCTTTATTTTTGAACACACGTTTGCACTCTTTTACCACTGTCAAATATAACTTTGTGCGAAAGCACGAATATATACGTACATACTTATGCGTACTAGTATGTGAGAATGCCAAATGACTTAAATCATTTGTTTATAAATATCAAAGCTTCACAAATTCTACGCTAAAGCGCAGTGCCTATATTTAGGCGCAACCTCAAAAATGTATACATAACTTTTCTCAGTATGCACGATTGCGTATGAAGCCAAGCACACTTTACACATCTCTTCTACATACTTACATACATACATATATAAGCTAACATAAATAATAAATAAAAACTATAGCAAATACTACTAACTAACTAACCAAAATTAGTTCCTGTCTGTGAGGTTTCAATTATGTCACGCAGTTTTGGTAATTTCGGTGAACCTCATGGATTGGATACTTTTTTCAAATGCTACAAACAACTGTACGTCAACGGATTTTCTTAGAACTCGATTCGAAATTCCTTTCTCCAAAATACAGGCAGAAGATTTCAAAATATTTTTGTATGCGGACCAACTCGGCCCAATGCACAAGTCGCATTTGGTTTTAGCTTTTATAAGTTGTATTTATTTAATTACTTATTCGAAAGGCTTATTTACATTACGAAAGGCACTAGTAGCTAAGACTAAAAACCTGTCATGAGAGTGAAGGGAAAGGCAGTTGTTTGATTCTCAATGAGGTCCCAGTACAATAACAAACTTCTATAATAATTCAGAAAGAAACTTTTTCACCTTGTGCAGCACATTTACGACTTACTTAAAAAATTGTTGTACCTGAAGCTCTTTATGAAGAATCAATCGTTTAAGTCAACAATCCTCACTTCTAATAATAACAAAACCAGATTTGGTTAAGCTCTGCAAGCAATGTATGGCTGGTAGTGCACTTCTCGCTCTTTCAATTCACAGCGAAATGTAAGCAAAAACGCAAAACAAATCCTACAACTACGGAGTTTTAGATGCGGCAAACAAAGGCCTCAACGAATTTAACTAAATGCGCAATTTCGACGCTTCTTCTCTGCCTAAAATACCAACACAGTTGATGGTGAAAATTACTATGGAAGGGGATGAAGATTGTGAAGCTGATGATGTAATCAAAATTTCCCTATTGTTTGCCTACTTGTGGCTCTTTCTTCCGCTTGGAAGTCCGTTGCGTAGAAGTTTTTCGGGGATCTTTGTCTAATTCACTTTTTCAACGGAGGCGCAAATATGCCACCGACGATAGTGATGTCAATGTTCGTCAAACCATATCCGCACAATAAAACCAGAGGAACAAAACGACATAAAAAAGCGAAACCTTCAATTTACATGACACAGCTTGACGTTTGACGCCACATAAAAATACGTAAACATAAAAACTGCGAATTATTATCCTTAAAGGCGATTCTAATTCATTGACACACGCATTTGATTTGCTGATAGCATTTACGAGCAGTAACAATTGTGGCAGGCCTGGATAGGCACACCTTTTGAGGAAATACTGCGAACATTCGTTGATGGAGTTTTTATTGCTACGTTGTGAGCTTTTTACGATTTTTGCATTTGCCAAATTCACGCGCAAAAAATGAAACAATATCGGAAATGAAACGGTGGGCCGAAAAAACTATTGCGCTATGTGGTTGTAGTGGTAAATTGATTGAAGGGCTTAAGTGAAGGTCTTGCACAGTGTTCAACATCCGGTCGAATCTGAGCAATGGCAGACGCTGAATTGTCGACGGTCAAACTCGGCGTATTGGCATAGACCTGCGATTTCTTAGAAGACAAATTCGACAGGCACTTCCAAAACAACATGACCGCCACATTCTATCAATATCAACCCCAATGACCACAAAAGAAACCGGTTTCGCTGATGAAAAGTACATACAGTCCGGTTCACTTACCCGGATAAGAGGTAGTAATTTTTATGGAAGAACATGGTTATTAAAGCAATCGTATTTGATCTAGTAACACAAGGAAGGGTTTCTGATAATTCAAGTGGAACTTCAGTAGCAGTAATACTGTGCTTGATGTATTGGTTCACTTGAATAGAGACACTCAGTTAGCCTACATTATTTGCGCATTAAAATGTTTGGTCGCAAATTTCTTAATTCTGATGAAATGGGAAAGCGGAAAAGTTCAGGAATATGACAAATCAGATCAGGAAATATGACAAATCGATATCTCGACCTCAGAGGGACTTTCAAATAGCAAGAATAGCAAAATGCCAAAAGGATTAGTCCAAGCGTTGTGGCTGCTTACGTGAAATAAGGTGCCTCCTATGGTAAGAACTGCAAACGCAGATTTTGCAAGGGACAATCTGGCTTGGAGTTCTGCTACAACGAGATTGTGTTGGTGAGATACAAAAAAATCAACTATTAACATTTCGGTCCTGTTTGAACAACGACTATGTGTGAAATGATCGTGCAGAACTCGGCTGCTGAATCCCCAAGTAACGTGGCAGCCAAAGTTTCTCTCACCATTTTCTTTTTCACCACAGCTAAATATCAAACCTGATAATCTGTCATCCTTGTACCAAACTCAAGTCTTGCTTTCTTGGTTTTGGGCGAAACAAATGGCTTTCTCTCTAGTCGTCGACTGCACTCGCCTGGCCTAGCACTGACGGGCAAATTTAATCCACTTTTTATTTCATTAGAAGAAACTGTAGCATCGCTTTGAATTCTTCTTTTAATTTGGAAGTCATCTTGCCTGGAAATTTTTCGCGGCCTCCTCCTTTATGCGTTGCATCAACAGAAGTCGTTCGTTGAACTTTTTTAATATGTTACGAAATCACACTCCTGTATATAGTATAAGTATACTATCACTTTTTACTAATTTTGTGCAGTGATAAACCAACTCACTTATAATTTTATTTTTAAGTTCATTGGAAAATGTATTTCTCGTCATATTTGTTGAGTTACCCGTATGCGCTCTTCTACAATAGTAGATTCTCAAACTAATTATTCACAAAATATTCACAGCTTCTCCTTGACTTTTATACTTACTTATATTATTTGATAATCTTTCAGAAAGAGATTCTAACCCACTTTTCGGCTCATAAGACTGAGTTTGCTCCACTGTGCAACGGTTGAAGATTGAATAAGATTCGCTTGCAATGGATTTGAATAAGGCTCAAACAACATAAAAGTAATCACAGGGTGCCCTTTTTCGTCATTTTCAATGCATTTTTATGGCTCTACAGTTCACACAGTTTTCACTGCATTAACCCAAGCCCAGAATCTTTGCGTGTGCATATTTGTGTTTATGTGTTTATGTATGTAATAATCGCAGACATTATTTCGCTGAAAAGTTTAGGCAGGCCCAACCACTTCTAAATTGTATTGTTGAATAAATTTTTTTATGGTTACCAAATAAAAATATTAAAGATTTCCCTGTATTGCAAAAAACGGAATCTGCGAATTCTATGTGCACACATTTGGGTACGAAAAGTGTTGCCTGGCATTTCTTCGACACGCGCCACGCATCAATTAACTGCGCCGGCAAACGGTTATGTAAATTTACACAAATTTCATTTTTCATGCAAATAAGCAAACTTTCTTAATTAAATGCGCAATTTTATTACACCAAAAATAGTTTGGTGTGGAATTCAGGTGATTGGGAGGGGGGTTCGAGTGGCGGTACGATACTCAACCAGCTGCTGTAGGTAGGAAATCAGAGGGCAATCGGGATTACCGCTTGCATAAATCACTTCGCATTGACTAGAATTCCTTGCGAAACACGCCCCACTCCCCACCATCGCTTCATGCAACTAAATCTGCCTCAGCAAGGAGCAACAAATTTAATTAGCAACCAAAGCGTGCAACACAAGTACTGCTGCAGTCAGCAACAAAGTTTTGGGGTAATTAAGCTTGGTGAAATGGATTCCTGCTACTACTCCAATGTTGCGCGTGAAGCAGATCCTTTCGCCTGGTGAAATGAAAAATATCTGCCGAAGGAGTAAAGAGAAAAATATGGTTTTGTTGCTCTTGAAAGGGAATAGCGTGTTAATTTATTTATTATACAAATTTATTGTTCGTGCTTTGGTATGCGAAGCGTTAAAAACATTTACAAATCTCAAAATATGGCCAAGACTATTCAGAAGGGATGCCCCCATCTTAAAGCGGCCGCATACCTCCGGCGACAGCTACACTGACAGCGAGCAGTCTCTATGCGCGTTAGATGTGCATGGAGTGCTGCCTCCGCTGATGCCCCAACTACCTTAGCCTGGAGCTAATAATAAGGAAAACAAGTACGTCTGTAAGCAAGCGAAAAAATTCAAGGAATTACTCATCGTACAAAAAAAATTATAAATGAACTTGTATTCCGTAGTTTATGAATGAAATAATAATACGAGTAATATTATTATTACGTAGATTACCAAGGTTGTTTGAAAAGCCCACGGAAAGTCAGTCAATTGGCACTACTGGCGCGTACCGATATTCCGTGTAGTTATTAGCATCTCTTGGAAGAACACAAAACAACAGTATACCAGTTTCCAAAAATCCCTGGAAGGCCAGCTAGGAATTCTTCTGATCGCCATTGAATAATGCGGTAATAGTTCGGTTCCATCTATTCTGAATGAACAAAAGCTAGAGACCGATGCTAACCAACTTCGCTCAGAGATTGCAGCAGCTTTCGAAAAATTATTCACGGCGTGACGTACTTTGATGTGACATGAAACTTGGATAACTGCTGGATCAAGCTAGAAGATTTTTTAATAGGGAAAAATACGCGGATAATTGGATTTCTTAAAAGCTTGTTTTCTTATAACAAAGAGTTAAGGGGACATATACCTGTAAACGGCCATATTTTCCCTGATTTTCATTAAAATTATATAAAATGAAGAAGTCAATATATTTTTTTTCAAAATTGGCATGCAGTTTATTTATACATTAAAATAATATAATTTTTTTTATTGTAATCATTTAAAATGGCGGATGAAAAATCAAGTCTTCCAGGAAGGTCGCAGCGGGGCTTCTGAATCGGCGGGCATTGTATCATCGGCGTCAGTGACCTGAATACAAAAACCAAACATTTTTTTGTTTATTAATGTCATAAATTCTATATGAATTAAGCAAAAATGGAAAAAAATTCGCGGAACAAAAATGCTTACAAAAAAAATTAATTTTGGGACGAATTTTCCTACTATTTTTGCTTCGAAGAAATTATTTTTTTGAAAAATTTTCGAATTGTAAATTCATATAAATGTGTGCAAAATTTCAGGGTTCGGTCAATAACTTTTCGAGTTATCTTTTACGCCAATTCGAAAAGTATAGTTGTGAGAAAAGCGCGTCTAAAGTCGGCAAAGTAACAAACCAGAGCTCACATGTAGAAAGTTGTCTAGGAAGACAGAGAATTAATACGACACTGGATGGACTGTCCAAGACAGAGGAAGGCTAAACAGCTTATCTTTCCCTCCAGACGAGCATCATATAGGCTCAAAAAGCACCGTAAACAGGACTTACGAACTGGATGATGAAACTCCAGAGCAAACATTTTAAAATTTTACTTTAAAATTCATGTTTTAACTTTGTACAATGAATAAATAATAAAATATTAATATAAAAAATAAATAAGCTCTGCAAAAATTAACTTCAGTTTGTTATTGTTGCGTTTTCTTATACCTGGCACTTCTTTTTGATTTAGGCACTCATTAACAGAACGAGCGCTTCCATTGCTTTCATTCGCCGGCTTATCAAATACTTACAGATTCATTTTTTTTGACTTTGTATCGACACGCTTTTCCTACTGGCCGTTGTTTCTATTATAAATACGAGTATACTTTGAGGCAGTTACTGATCACATCACCACGGCGACATCTATTTCTCAGGTTTTGTTAGCTGCGATCAATTAATATCACCAAAACTATTTCCGTGCACCCTCCCGCACGAACACCTTAGAAAGAAAAATTTAGTTTTATTGTATATATATGCATATGTATATATACACATTAGGGTTGGTTCAATATGGATATACAATTTGAGCTTATTGAACTTAGCTCTATTGGCCCTTATTCGAGTTAAAAATAAAATTTTCGTTTATACGACGTTTTATTGATTTTTTTTTCAGTTTGCTCAGTTTTTCGAATAATAAATTGGTCGTCATCGACAGAGCAGTTGATTAAGTTGATAAAAATGTCGTAACGTTGCGGTGTAGTGAAGCAGAAAACTGTTGAAAATTGTATGCATAGGAATAGTTATTATGTGGATATTGATTTCACCATAGAAAAAAAGCGAAAGAACGTAGAGAATATTTTAATTCACCCAATATGCGTGTTTTAGAAAGTTGGTAAAAACTCGCATGCAAATTACTCATTCGGTACAGCATTTAAAACAAATTTTCCTGGCCAATTGCAGGGGAAAAACAGCAAGGCATCCACATACCTATAAAAAGTGTATTAGTCCTTCAGTGGGGTTATTGAAAGATATATTGAGAATTTCTTCCCAATTTGAGAATTGATTAAGACGTTTCTGTACGTCGTTTTGTACTTCCACCTACACTTTCAGTGTATGAGTTCTCATTACATATAAGTATAATAATAATTCTGTTTTTCTGTTATTTTTTAATAATATTTAATTGATTTTTCTGAAGTTCCCATTTACATATACATACATACATTTAGCCGTATGCTTCTCTCGAGCACTCCAAGAGCCACCTCATTGGATGTTGTCGTCGTCTAAACTCCTGCGCCATGCCATGGACGGGCATAATAAGAGATTTACAAAACTTACTTGGTTGACTAAATGGTTACTAAAAATGTCAAAAATTACGGAACTTTTTAACGTGAAATGAATGCATTTTTAAATATGTATGCATGTTTAATAAATATGGATTGAAAGATTGCTTCAATTTATATGTCCATTAAGACGGATTCAAGGAAAAGTTCAACTCTTCTGAGATCGATGCGAAATATGTATAGTATACTATTATTATCTTCTAAAATCTAAGTCCCAAGCAGAGATACTTTGCTTAAACAAGAGAACTGGCGGACAAGTATTTTCTTGTAACTATAAAGTTTGAAAATCTCCATAACAGCTTACTCTTATTGTTTTATATTAAAATATTATGTCATTTGCACCTTTTCTTATTATTTCTATGGAATTGATTTCGAAAGGAATAAACTACAATTTTTTTGAAGAAAATGAAATTACTATACTGGCGATATTTCTCAGATCAATATATTCCGAAAATTCGTATTTATAATCCAATTAACTATCTAAAATGAACTATTTTTGCACAAACTGAACCAATTATTTGATGGCTGATTTTCAAAATGTATGTATTTTTGACGTATCAGTGGCCCAGGTATTTAGCCAAATTAATTATATGATCCGATTTATAAAAACACATCGTTTGTAGTTTTATGTTCGCCAGGAGAGATTGAGTAAGGGGGCATGGTATCCAATTATGCGAGCAAATATTTTCGAGTAGTTTTTTATTTAAATACAGATACAATTATAAACACAAACTATTCAGAAACAAAATCGCTTCTCCACTTTGAATTCAAAGCTAACAGGTTCCACGTATGTATGTGCATATATTGGCAACGTTTGAAAATATTTTGAAATTTAAAATCAACAACCAAGGACAGCACAATATTCCAATGCCAAGTTCTTTATAAAGGGTCTTGCAAAAGACGCTCCTAGATGTTATTTTAAAATAAAGCAATTTTCATTTTCACTATTTTGTTTTCAAAATGGCTCTTACAATTATATGTAAAAACTTACATCATTTAAATGCCCACCATGAGGACGTCAACAGGTAAAAATCGCCAAAATATGTAGTCGAATCGTGAATGCCTAATTGTTGAGAACGTCGAACTGTCGATGTTGAAGATGGTTCAGCAACACTTCGCGCTACAGCAACCTTATTCTCAGCAGTACGTCCAGTTTTTGGTTTGCCAGTCCTTTTTCTATCGGCGACAGAACCAGTTTCTTGAAACTTTTTCTCCAACCTTTGAATTGTCGACTCGTCCGGACGATTATTTCCACCAAAAAAATTTTGACATTAAAAACCAACAATTTTCATAATAAGTTTCAGTAATTTTAACGCGTGGTACTATCCAGTAAATTTGAGTATCTGCCTACTTGACAAATATCAAAGATGACTGAAGAAAAGGTACCGCCTAGGAATCATTCTGATATCTTCTTCTTCTGCTGCTTGATTGGCGGGATAACCGCTTAACGGATTTTGGCCGATTTTAACAAAGCGCGCAAGCCGCTTCTTTCTCATGCTAACCGGTGCCAGTTCGACACACCAAGTGAGGCCAAGTCCTTCTCCACTTGATCTTTCCAACGCAGAGAAGGCCTTCCTCTTCTTCTGCTACCACCAGCTGGTACTGCATCGAATACTTTCAGAGCCGGAGCGTTTGCATCCATTCGGACGACATGACCCAGTTAACATAGGCGCTGGATCTTTATTCGCTGCGCTCTGACTCTGTCGTCGTAAAGCTCATACAGCTCATCGTTCCATGGCCTGCGATATTCGCCGTTGCCAACGTGCAGAAATCTTACGCAGAATCTTTTTCTCGAACACTCCAAGCGTCGCTTTATCGGATGTTGTCATCGTCCGAGTTTCTGCGCCATACGTTAGGACGGGCATGATGAGAGCCTTGTAGAGTGTTACTTTTGCTCGTTGAGAGAGGACTTTACTACTCAATTGCCTACTTAGTCCAAAGTAGCACTAGATTAGCGTTTGGAAAAGGCAGAACTAACAACGAGGTTGTTAAGGCCGATGATGTCAATACCACTCTGCCAATAGTCACCCTGTCTAAAACCTCGTTTGGTATCAAACCGGTCGGAGAGGTCCTTCCCAATTCTGATGGCGCTGTGTGTGTTGATTTTCCTTTCATGGGTATTTTCCAAGACTTAGCGTATGGCGAATATCTGGTTTGACATACTGACATCCAGGCATCACTTTTGAAGGGCCTTTTACATATCCATAAGGTATTTTATTTCATTTACTTTTTTTGTGGTTTCAAAGATTTTTTAGCATTTACCTTTGTCCCAGTTAGATAACTTAGGTCCTTTTCGTCACAGGCAAATATGGAGTATCTACATCCATGTATGTATATATAAGTACATATATGTAGGTGTATGTATAGATTGCATGCATAGAAGATGGTATTTCCTTGTTTTGTTATCCTAAGGTTCTTTAAAGAAAAGTAGTGAAGGGACATACATTTATTTGCATACTCCATATGTATGTATGTATGTATGTACTAATATACGTAGAGCAAGGTAAAGGAATTAATAAGCGTTAACAATTTTTTTTTTTTGTAATTTCGAGGGTGCTACCCACAACAAAATAAATGTGCTCGTTTGCACGGCTTAAGTGGGAATTAGGTCAAAGGCGGCTACGGAAACCAGTGGCAGTTGTAAGAATAAAATGCAAGTCTATTGAAAAAAAAGTTCCCTACTGTTGTTGCTGTATTCATGGCGTAACCGTTAATGGCCACTAATGGTTTCTTGTTGTAATAATCAGTTGCCCTTAAGGGTGAAAGGAAGGAAGCCGAACCTATAAAAAGAAACAATTAAAACAGAACTTTCATGGGCGGTTACATAAATTATGGCACTGTATTTTTGTAGCACATGCAATAGTACACCCACATATGTGTGTATGCACAAACATACAAACATACATATTTACCTACATAAAAATATGCAAAATGTTTGGAAAGCTATCAATTAAATTCATTTGCATAATTTCTGTTTGTATTCAAATACTGGCTAACCAAAGGTGTAAACCTCCCCACACATACATACACACGGACATTCATGCAAATACACTTACATGTGGACTGTTTGTCAAAAATTAATTTTCACATTGAAAACATGTAAATTCTCAACTTAAGGTTTCAAAAATCGTGTTTTTCTTCTTCTTGATTGGCGCGATAACCGCCTATGCTATTCGGCCGCGAATTCGTAAATACAGTTTCTAATATATGGCCGCTTCTTTTTTCCTCCAATATGGTTATACTGTGGGCAAAAAGTAAGTTGAGTGTGGTTGTAAAATGAAAAATCTTTATTTATTCTTGTAAATCAATTTCATCCCCTTCAAAATAATCCCCTCTCGATGAAATACACTTATGTCAACGATTTTTCCAATCCCCGAAACATGCCAAATAGTCCATTTCCGGTATAGCCATCAGCACCTTCTTCGATTGAGCTTTTATCTCCTCAATCGACTCGAAACGCGTTCCCCAGAGTGGTCTCTTGAGTTTTGGGAATAGCCAGAAGTCACACGGAGCCAAATCAGGCGAATAAAGTGGTTGCGGAACGATATGTGTGGAATTTTTGGCGAAATGGCGAAGAATGAGTGCAGTGTGAGACGGTGCATTATCGTGAGGCAAAAACCAAGAGTTGTTGTTTGGTCTTTTTAGACGAATTGCTTCACGTAAACGACGCATAACGCTCAAATAATATTCCTTATTAACAGTTTGGCCAGGTGGAAAGAATTCATAGTGCACCACACCACGAAAATCGAAAAAAACTGTCATCATGACCTTTATTTTTGAACGACTTTGACGTGGTCTTTGCGGTCTGGCCTCGCCTTTAGCACGATATTCGCTTGATTGGTCGGTTGTTTCAGGGTCGTAAGCATAAACCCAAGTCTCATCTCCCGTAATGATGCATTTGAGCTTGTCCTGATAGTCTGAAAGCATTGTTTCACACACATCAACGCAACGACTTTTTTCCAAGAAATTGAGAGTTTTCGGTACCAAACGAGATTTGACTTTTCGTAGGCCCAAATGGTCTTTCAACATGGTTTTCACAGATCCTTCTGATATTCCGATCATATCAGTAAGGTCTTTAACAGTCAACCGACGATTTTTGAGCACTAACTCCTTCACTTTATTGACGTGTTGGTCATCTGTTGACGTCGATGGTCGTCCGGAGCGCTCCAAGTCATCAACACGTTCTCGACCCTCTTTGAAGTCTTTGTACCACTTACAAACATTTTCTTGCCTTCTGCAACATGCTAAACGTTTCCGCAGCCGAAATTTCATTCCGCAAACAAAATTTGATGGCACTTCTCTGCTGAATCAAATCAGACATTGTAAAAAATATTATACACACACCCTTTTCTACACTTTTCTTTATTTTTTTACTTATTTTACACAAAATATTGGAAAGGGCGTATCATTTGTTATGATGTTAATATCTGAATCAATTGATTATTGGGATGATGTCATAAGTGACACGTCATGGTGAGACGAAAATGATGTTATATTACGACGACGGACCGAAAGGAGTGTGGCGCAAGGCATTCCGTTGGTAAGTAGGTCTGGTGGCTGCCAATATGACACTCTTGGACCTCTCGTAGGCCCGTTACGATACCACAGGAACTTCTTCCTTATTATATGGGATTCCTTTTAAGCAATCTTGCGGCTTTTATACACGAGCTTAACTTATTCTAGCAAACCCTTCACACTCACAAAGGAGGTGTCTTATAGTTCAAAGCAGCTTGTGCAATAATCGTAGTATAGATAAAGCATTAGCAGTATTAGAAAGTCGCAACGTCATACCGACTCTCAAATTTTGAAAATTGTCAGTTATGATATGGGGCGGCATCTCAAGCAGAGGAATAGGGGACATTTATAAAAAACACGATGGACTCGCATTGGCAAATTTTGAAGAGGCATTTGACGAATAGTCGTTTAAATTTGGGCTGATTAGCAAAAACATACCATATTTTAAGTATTACCAAGACCACAATCTGAAGAATAAGGAGCCTATGGTGCGGTTGTGGCATCTATATATCTGCGGCAAGGTGATGGATACACCTGCTCATTGTCTCGATTTAAACCCCATTGAAAATCTGTGGATTGATTTAAAGACAAAAGGTTGCTAAAAGACACCAAAAATCCTAACAGCACTTAAAACTGCAATACTGAAAGAATGGCAAGGCATGCCTAGCATTTATTATTATTATTTTTTTTTTGTGGGAGTTTTTGTAGGGTTCAAAATGCTTTCGCACTTATAGCGACCGTCGTCTACTGCGTCGTTGTGTGGCCACTAAAACGATCCCTCCTCTTCTTCTGGGGAGACACCCTTCCCGGAACTGCTTTCTATATTACTTTGGGAGGGCCCAGAACGGCATCCATAAAGGACCAATTCTATTCACCCACGTCTGAGTCCACCATATTTGTAGCCAGCTTCCATGCTATAGGCTCGTCTTCTTCTGCCTCTATATGTGCGTCTTCTCTTTGTTGCACTGTGTCGATGTCAATATTTTTATTTCGTAGTACGTTCTCGATGTATCTCTTTACCGCGTTCCAGCTGTCCCCGCGTTCGAGCATTTTGCTGATTATGTTGCTCGGTGCGATGTCGCCAATCTGCTCCCTCAGAGGATTTGCCCATACGGTATAGGTAGCTCCGGAAGTATCCGTGGCCCGAGAGGAACTGAGTTAAGAAATAGTTCACTTCTCCGAAGTTCCTTTGCACCCATTTGTCAATTCATGGAATAAGTTTCCCATCCATCTGCCACTCGGTTCAGTGTCCCATCGGCTTTGCCACCACAGCATGGTTTGACATCTCCGTTCTGGGAAGCTAGTGATGACGTGTTTCTTCTTGGAGTCCCACGCATCCATTCGTTCCCGGACCATGAAGTCGATGGGTATCTGACCGCTGATCACGAAAATTGCAGCGCCTGAGACAATGCGGTAGGCTGAGGCAACTCTGAGTGCCGCTATTCGTTGTACAGCCTCCGGTGCTGTGTGCTTGGCTTTGCAGTTTAGCACAATTCCCCATACTTCGCTGCCGTACAGGAGAATTGAGCTTGTGGCCGCCACAATTAGCTTTCTTTTGCTCTGTGTTGGCCCACCGATGTTTGCCATTAATCTACTTAGCATACTCGTTTATTCTTGTTGTATTTTATGTTTTTCTAGTAAGTTTCGGCTTTTGTTCATGCAATATCATAAAATGCGGTTTATAATTATAATTGAAACAAACACAAGGTTTAAGGGAGGGGTCTAGGGTTTGACTTTCAAAAAATCGATTTTTTGGAAATAGCTTTTTCTTATAGTAAATCATCTCAAAAATATTGTCCCAAAATTTCAACTCAATCGGAGCAAAACTTTTGGAGTTATAGACGTTTTTGTCCCCACTCCTCTGCGACAGCTGCGAGCGGAGCCTTTTTTCAAACGCGTTTTTCTCGAAACCACTTTTTCAAAGTCCGTGACTATTAGAACTTCAACAATATTTAACCGATCCTTTTCAAATTTGGTATACAACTTCTATATATAAAATACCTCCCCCCACGGAGAGATTTTTCACTTTTTTGTTTTACATTAAGGGCGGTTTCCACTTATACAGAGAAAAAATCAGTGAAAATCGCACTTTTTGCTTCAAAAACGCGCTGGCATCGTAAAAATGAAAAAAAAAAATCGGAGCCAGTGGGGGGAGGTTTTGGTGATAATTTAACCAAATAATTCTGTTTTTTTTTATTTCGGGTGATTCTACAACTAGATACGATAGTCACCGCAAATCACCTTTTGGAAAAGGCGTTTTCGGAAAAGTTACCTCACCGGCTTATTTCCCGATATTTTCTGACAAAAATTTAGTACAATACTGTTGAAATGATGCT
Organism: Anastrepha fraterculus; assembly: GCA_037575425.1. NCBI lineage: Eukaryota > Metazoa > Arthropoda > Insecta > Diptera > Tephritidae > Anastrepha > Anastrepha fraterculus. The sequence continues at coordinate 154,928 of JAYXIM010046289.1, forward strand.
TTATAATGTACAAAAAGTTTAAATACATTTTCACTATTCATATCTCTAAAGCAAAGTCTCAAAAATTCATTAAAAAAAAAGGTCAAACCCTAGACCCCTCCCTTAATAAAAATTGCAGAATAAAACATTTGGATGCGAAATTGGTAACACTGAGTTCATTTTTAATGTGTAAACTCATGCTTGACAAACTGAAAAACTCCCTTGTATCACTTGTATAATCCATAGGAAGCAGGAAAAATATTTGCAATATTCACAAGTCCGAGTGGGTATCTTGCTTGGAGTGCTTTTATAGATTCTTGCATGGTCAATAAATTTCTTAAGGCTATAAAATTGAGTATCTACAATCTTGATGTTTGCATGTGTGTGTGTAAGCAGTTAATGTACAATGAAGCTCAGACTGAGCGGGGCTTGTGTGATGTTGTTTTCGATTTCAACACCAAACCAGTTCTCATTCAAAATACACATCCATCTAAACTCACGTTGCGTATGCACACTCGCACATATGGCCGAATGCAGGTTTTGCCATTTTTCCTTTTCTATGTTAGTGGTCAAGGTCTAAGGAGCAGACAACATAAAGGAATCGCAGAAACACGAGAACGCATAAACATTTAACTTATACATATGCACATATGTATGTAAGTGCACTAGGAAAGGTGTATGTGTGGTGGTGGCCCCAAGCCCAGCAGCGAAGTTATTACTTTCAACATTTAGTGCCACGATGACAAGGTAAGCGATATATTGACTCTCAAATAGCTTCCCGTCATGCAACAGTTCGTTCTGGGCAAAAGCGGCAAATTATGCTTTGGGCGATTGCCCACGGCACCAGTGGAGCTTCCAATACCAGAAGTATTAAGAATTGTATACCTGTTTACAAGTGCTTTGAATGAAAATAGAGGAACCTATTTTAATTTTGCATTTATAAAAACAGTTATAATATTTATTTATTTTGTGCAATGACGACTGGTAAAGCCCATTTCGGCATTTATAATTTTTTTTCGCACGGCCATACATCTGTGACTCTGAAATTTGTAAAATCTCTAATTGCATTACCGCATAGCGTTGCACAGGGTGGCACAAATGTACGTTATAATTATGGTAATGGGCTGACGAACGCTTGATCGAAGGTGAGCATTTTTACCGGCGGGGAATTATTGAAGCGCATTAAATCATATTTAAGCACAAATGTTATATTAGGATTCAGTCTCGAACAGGAAGGAGTAGTACTCTCTAATCTAACATCGAATAACTTCATTAAAATTAACTAAGTCGGATTTAAGGTAAACGGTAAACCAAACACATTGATATTGAAAGAAAAATGCTATTTTTTAATATAAATGATCGGATGTTTATTTCATTATAAAGAGGAAGATGTGCCGTTAATAGTGGAAAATAATATCAGGCAAATGACCACCCCGACCACGCTTACACGACAATAATTTTCATGAAATTTTCCATAACCGAATGGCAAAATGGCGGCCCTATGTCCTCGATAGCCTCACGAGTTCCATCTTTGAGATCTTGAATCGACCCTGGGCTGTTGGCGGAGACCTTCTCTTTCACGTGGCCCCAAAGAAAAAAGTCACAAGGTGTTAAATCACCAGATCTCGGTGACCAATTGTGACCACCTCTTTGAGAGATAACACGGTCCGGAAACTTTTCCCGTAAAATATCAATGGTTTCGTTGCTTGTGTGGCACGTAGCGCCGTCTTGTTGATAATAAACGTTGTCCAGATCAATACCATCCAAATGACGAGTATTCGGCACATTTTCACCAAACCAAAAGTATATGATACCAAAACAAAATCACTAATGTGTCGAAGCAGTTTGTTTACCATTTGTCTAAGCTTGGTTTATGACGTTTAAGTTATGTTAGAATCGACAAGCACAAGCTGCTGGCGGCATCTATTGACAAACAGCGAGAACTTAGTTGCGCACCTAATATTTTGGATGAGAAAAATATAATTTATTAAAAACTCAAAGGGAAGCGAAAATAATTCAATAGTAAAATGCCAAGAAAGAAACTCTTTCATGTAGTCCGCATTGTAAATACGAGGAGCTAACGTATGGTAATCGAGGTGTCAATGTTTTATTATCGATATGTAGATATATATCTCTCACAACTAAATTTTTAGCTATTTCAACTGTTTTTGAAATTAGCGCTAGTTATTGCACGTGCATAAATATGAAGTAAATTAACCTTTGGATGTTCTATACTATACCAAAACCAGAATATCATGCGTACAAGGAAACCACGAATACTTTTTTGTACGAGTATCAGAAACCAAACCTAATTTTCGTAGCAAATTTGCATAATAAACCTATTCACAAATTTCACCAAAATACAAAAATTAATTTTCACAAAATAGCCAAAGGCATGTTTTGTAATGTCGATATCTAAATGTGAGTTACAAGCCGATGAGCTAACCGAAGTGCGCAATCCTTCCATTCATTCATATGTATGTTTATGAGAAAAACAACGCAGCCAAATTAGTACACAAATGGCAATTGTAAAGTGTGAATGAAAATTCACATCGGCGCCAGCGGTGCTAATGCGAGCTTCGGAAGCTAGAGTGGCCTTGTGTATGATGGTAGCAGGCGATTCCTCCCAGACGCAATGTGCAAAGCCTAAAATAATAAAAAAAAATGTATAAATATATACAAATGGTAAGAGTTTACCCTCGATAGGCGAAGTCAAGTTTGTGCACCGAGTACTTTTCTGCTATGAAAACAACTTCTCACAAAAAGAATTGGTGTTTCGGAAGTGATGGAAATGAGCTGGGCGTGCTTTCTACCAACAAGACTTCCCGGCTGTGTGATGCGTGCCTTTTATTTATGATAAAACTGTAGCTCCGTAGAGTCTTCACATTGAACATTTCTTCAAAAAACCCATATTATAGAATATTAAAAGGCCATTTTCAGAATCTTTGATGGGACATGCGTAGAAGGAGCTTTTGTACTACTCTTCGTCGTGCCCATATACATACTTAAATTAACATAAACTGATGCCTAAGTTAAGCAGATAGGGCTTTTATTCAACTTATTGCAAAAAATACTTTAATAAAATAAGGCGAGTATGAATTATAAAAATTAACGCCAGGGATGTGAGACTTCATTTTAACTATCACGAAGTACTGGGACTGGTGCTGGAAATGATCGCTAAATATGCAGCTCTAATACATACCATTTATGTGTGTACAGAATGATGCTTCTTGGCAAGCTGGTTCGGTAGGATTCACTATTTGCTTTCAACAGAAAACGAAATGAAGGCCTTAAACCATAAATTCCGATATCTGAGACACCGGGGCTGCTGCAATCTGACGGAGATTTGGCTTACGGCTACACTTGTTTCGGTGGCAGAGCAATGGAGAATATTCGCTTTTTGCAGCAACTGTGACAGCGAAGTGCCCATATTTGTGGTTGCTGCTTTTTAATTGAATTTGTCCTTTTAGTTTTCTTTCGCTTTGCAAATGAAAACGAGATGGAATGCCATGATAGCGACGAAGGTTGTTTTGCAATTGTTGAACAGGTTCCTTTCGGCACATTCCTTGTTTTGTCGTTTTTCATAATTTTTGCTACACTTTTTGTAGCTTTCGTCATGTATGTATGTATGTGTATGTGTGTGCGTATGTATGCCTGCCACATCCACACATGTTTCGTTCGTTTATGTTAAGTATGCGCGAGCAGGCACTAGCACACATACATACATACATACTTCTACGAAGTGTGGTGTATATATTTTCATTTTATTACCTGCCAATTTGGAGGAGAAACGGGGCAGACAGCCAGCTTTGCCGGCGTGGGGACAAGTTTGAATGGATGCAGTGGACTTGCGGTGCCCATCATTCCAATTTATGTATGTGTGTTTTATATTTAGACTATACCAGTCATATAATTTAACATGCATACACATAAGTACAAGTGCACACAAATTTCATGCTGTATGAAAGGCGAACAGTTGAGACATACATATCTTCATACATAAAAACATCTAAAGAGACACTCTACTCACAGATATTTTGAACAAAGCAGGTAGCCAGCATAATCCACTTGCGCGTATAAACAACTTAGTAATAATAAAAACGAAATTAGTAAAAACAAAAGCGGATCGCCACTTACAAATCAAGAATTTCGCTCCACAGCACGCGTCATTTCTAATGTAAATCCCCTTCAATTCACTCTGAACACCCGAATTGCAACTCAATTCGAGTGCTGATAATTTTTCGAGCCGCTCGCTCCCCTTTCGACTTTGCACATTCCACTTATTTTCATTGCCAGGTTTTGGGCAGTCAATTCTTTGTAATGAGTTTTTTTTTTTGAAAATAAATAATGTTATGAGCACGAAAAACTAGCAGATAGTCATGATAATATTTTTTGTTTTCTTTTTTCGTTGTTCGAAAATCAGCGACCGCCAATTTTTTTCGAGTTGTTGGTTGATTTTAATTAATTCACCAAAATTACATGGCCTATCGCGCTCACATCGCGTTTATCGCACGTATTTCCTTTGCTTTGAGCTACATGTACATATGTATGTGCTTGTACATATGTATGTGTACATGTAAGTTAGTGCGGGTCGATATTTTCATTGCCTATAAAAAGATCTCTACAGCTCATTTAAGATACTAAAGAAACTATTGCAGTCTATGACAAAGTGACCAAATGGAACCGAAATTTCTATCCTTTGAGCTAACCAACCCCGTGAGGTAATACCTTTCTAGTAGTTTCGCGCAGACAGTAAAGAAAGTTTCCGCTTTATGGGCGTCATCCCACAAAAAACCCCTGACAGATGTTTATTTTTGAGGAAATTGTATTGGGAGCGCCATCTTTTATGTCGGTATGTAAACGCTGAATAACTTTGTTATATACCAACCGATCGACTTCAACATACATGTTTTCGATACGTCGATTCAGTACAATTTCAACCATGGATCGCTTTACACCGAAACAACGCGAAATAGTGACGCTATACATCGAAAATAGTCGTTCTATTGTTCTAACTCAACGCGCATATCGTAAAAAGGTTCGCGGCAAACAGGTGTCGTCGTTTGGTGTCGAATTTTTCCGGTCACAGGACAGTAGGAGATCGTCAACGTGTGCCGTTCGTCAACGACCAAGACGCTCCAATTAACTTGTTGAAGCAGTGAGGGAGAGCGTTGCGCAGGAGCCAACAGAGTCGCATCGTCGTCGCGCTCAGCATTTTGGCGTCAGTGAAACCACAATGCGGCGCATTTTAAAGGATGATTTAAATTTGTTTCTGTATAAAGTGCAATTGACACAAAGAATATTGCCGACAGACCATTCACGTCGCTTGCAATGGTTGACACTGAACCCAATTTTTGAAGAAAATTTTAATGACTGACGAGGCACATTTTAACCTATCTGGCAGTGTGAATAAACACAATTGCCACATTTGGGGAACTGAGAATCCACACGAGATCCATGAAACGCCATTGCATGACCGGAAAGTAACTGTTTGGGCCGGCATTTGCGTTAAAACCATCATTGGGCCATATTTTTACCGAGAGAAAGGCTTAGACGGTTACTGGTTTCAAAAAGACGGTGCGCCATGCCCCACTGCGAATGCAACAATTGAATTTCTCCGACGAAAATTCCCGGGACGTCTGGGGTCAGAAAGAGGCGACGTCGACTGGCCGCCCAGATCACCCGGTATTTTTTTCATATCATAAAAGAACAGCTGGTGGTAATTTCTTCATATATATCAAGTACACTTTTACAATCGTATTCCACCTTTCGGTCCTCACAGCGATAATTTCATTATCATTCCGCCCTAATGTACGCACAATCTCACATGCGAACAATGTTGCCCCTATCTCTGCTGCCACCTCTCCCAAAATCACTTGAGCGTACTTCCTTCCTTCGGTTGCCGTTAATACCAAGCGCTGCTCTATACAGCACCACGTCCATTGGTACTGCAACCACAACCGAAAACATTTTCCGCTTTCTTTTTCATGCTCTCGCATATTACATTAAATTCTGCTGTTTTGGCTGTCCTAACTTTTTGTTGTATTATTTCTTGACATTATTATAGCCCTGTAAAAGGTAGGTAATGATTTTTATTATTTCGTCAAGTGTGTGCCACAGCATTAATTATTTTTAATGAAGGTGTTAAGTGGATTAGGTTGCAAAGCACAGGAAATACATTTTTCCTCACTTTGAGGATTTATAATTTTATTTAAACAACTGACAGTTTAACTGTGTGACTATTGCGATTATCCATTTAAAAAAAAGTTACGTAGAGTGGTGATTCCGACAACTGGCTGGTAGCTCGGAGGGTAACTATGCGCAGGCTTAAATGCCTGGGATGCGACGCTAATACTTGTAGCACGCGCTTTGATTTTCATTGCGATAGACACGGAGAAAATTTAACCACGGAATTTGACTGTTGGAAAATCGTTATTCGTAAAAAAGTTTCCATTTGAAATATCAGCGAAGGATTGCTTCCCCGCTTCATTTTTTAATTATTTTACAAATTAGATATCCAAACTTTTGGAACCACGATGGAGAGAATAATGGAAATATGGGGAAAGAAGGAGTTTTAAAATTTGCATTTAAAACTTATGTTAAGAGAATCTCTTTAAAAAGTGCCGAAAGACAATTTTTTGCTACATTTGAGCCAATGTAACAAAATACGGTACTCCCTTTTCAAAAAGGTCGTTATGATTTCTTTAGTATTATCTCGTATTTTTTTGTGCATGTTTTTTACTATAATTGCACCACTACGGCTTTAATTCATATTCAGTAAGCTCGAAAGCCTTTTTAAAATTTATAAAAAGGACTTAAGCATTAGGAAGAGTTGAGTTCAAATATTTATGCATAACCTCAAAAGAAGCAAAAAATGAGATTTGCACTTTCAAAACATCAAATTTTACAAGAGTCAACAATTTTTCAATAGCACTAAAATCTTCTCAGAGTGGTCTTTTAAGCGTTTTTTTTTTCTTAACTAAAAGTTTTGGAAGGTTCAAATTCAAAAAAGAAAGAAACACCAAACTCAAAAATTGCCGCATTTTGGGCATAAAAAAGCACCAAATTTATTGGCAACACTGCACAATTAGGCTAGTATGACGTAACGCACTCTCTGATGGGCGCAATTTTGTTTTGGAACATCATTTTCCAATTTTTCATTCCGACTCTGTTAAGTTCGCATAAGATCACAAAAATGTTGCATCGTTTCCTTCCCTTATCCTTTTCTATTTTATTCATAATTGTCAATTAGCCAGCGCTTTGAATCTATACGTAATACTCATTTCACTCATTCAAATATTTTTAAGAAATCTTTGCCAATATTTCTTAAAAGTTGGCATCGCAATTTTATTGCGAAAAGAGCAACTTATCACAAATTTGATTACAAAATATGGGTATCAGGAGAAAGATGTTTAAACAATTATTTTTAACTTATGTTGTCACCTATTTTTTTAGAAGTTAATAAATAAATAAAAAAATATACAGATTTTCAAGGAAGTGTTGCGACATCCACTAATCTGGTGAAATTCAGACATACTGCTCAATAACATATGTATTTTTTAATAGTTTTCTTTAAATCTTTGGTATAATTTGACTAATATACTTAATAGACAACATCAAGACGCACACCACAAATAGGAGGAGGAGCTCGGCCAAACACCCAAAAAGGGTGTACATACTTAATAGATAACCCACCAAAGTAAAACACTCCAATAACAATAACACAAAAATAAAAAGCAAAAAGAAAAGAAAAATGTTTTACCTTTGCAGTTTATAGCTTTAGGCTATATTTCTTAAAGAATAAAATGTGAATCAGTATTTCATTTGACTACACCGAGCGTTTATAACCCCTTTTAGAACCAATTTTTGAACACCGCTGTCCTAGGGTATCCTGGGCCATCTCTCGAATATAACATTTTTGAGCTCTTCTCGACTTTTTTAATGTTTTTTTGCAGCTTTATTCTATAAATATATTCACAAATTTTCTATTAGATTAATATCCGGGATTTGGGGCAATTCTTTACTGCAATAAAAAGAAGCCACATTCTGACCATTAGAGCTTTATGTTTTGAATCATTGTATTGGTAAATTTAAAACTGAGGTTTATTGTCAACAATGAAGCAAAATTTTGTTACATTATTTGTCAAATGCCATTGAAGAATATTCAAATATTATCTTTCGATAATAGAAAGTTTGCCAAATTTCACTGTCGGTAAATACTCCACCTTTCTGCTTTTAATCGCTGCGTCTACACTTGAATGGGTCCGTCGTTGTAATACAGCATGATTTTAGTCTCATCGTAGAATATAACATCATACCAGTAGCTATGAGGCTGGGCTAGGTATGTTCGAGTGAAAGATAACCGCTTTCCAATATGCTGCGTAGAGCAAAGGCTTCTGAGAAGAAGGTGCAAAGGCTGAGAAGAAGGTGCTAAGATGATTCCACCTCGTCCGCATACAGCTTCTGGCATTGATAGGACTTAAAGCAATCCCAAGGCTTCCCCCATGGACACCTAACGGAGAATGTCCGGTAAAGATACCTACCTGATTGTGCAGGAATGTGGGGGCATTTATATATTAACCGTGCTTGTATTACCTGTGACTTGTGCTTAGGGTCGTTGCCTTGATAAAAGCGAAAGTCAACTTGCAATTTTGATTTTAGGAAGCGACTGCAAAAACAGGCGGTGAGATGCCTGTCTTTATACACCGGCAAAGTTCACATCGCTAGCCGAGCGCTCCTCGTAAGGTTCCCAAGATCTCTGAAGCTTAGACGGGCGAAGCAAAGCTTTTGTGGAAGTGGAAATGACAGTTTGAAATACATACATATATTTTTTTATATATAAAATAAAGCCAACACTAGTATACATATGCAGATTTACTTATATATGTATCTATGTAAATAACTTCCCTCCAAAAGCAAAGTTTGGTATATTAACATCTGAGGCCTTTTTAAATCTAAAATTGTTACTTGCGCCTACATATGCGTGTGCTTATATATACAGACATACATACATATGTCTGTATACATATATGTAACTGTTTTTCTTGCCAGCCAGAAAACAATGCAGTACAATCCGGGTGGAGTAAACTAATTCGTGCAAGGCCTGCTCACTCAATCAGGATTGTTCATAGAACTCAAATCAGGAATGTAAAGACAATTTGAGTTAATTCATAAAGGCATTTTATTTAAAAAATAATATTACCTGCAAGCATTTTTATAATGTTTTTTCAAAATATTTTTTGTATTTAAAGCGCTTCTTTACAGCTTCATCTCTACAATTTCGGAGGACAAGTATATACCTATATATAGAGAATTCGGGTTTTCTTCGCCCTATTCGAACTTCTGCTTGTCAAAGGCTATGATACTCGTAGCTTGTGACGCCTTTTTTGCATGTTTTTCATTAAGTTCTTAATGTTTCTCACTCTACTCAGCGAAGGGGCTTACTGTATTTATTTGGAAGATCTTGAAGTTTTATTGCATAAAATAGTGCCAATAAATGTCCAATATGATGCATTTTCAATATGAAACGTGATTGCAACTGATAACAACGTCACGATTATGTGTAAATGAAAGAATTTCCAACAAAGAGGACAAGGAAAACAGAAGGGCGGTGAAGAGCTTAAAATAGCAAGGTGCAGAAATAGTGAGTGAGACTAAGTTGCACACACTTATACCACGAATGTGTGTAAGTGCTTGTGTAAACATTCTAGGCAAAATGCATACAAATACAAGGAAATGGCAACATATTTCAATCGAGAGGTGAAGAAAATGGGAAAAAGCAGCAAGACAAACTCATACAATGGTTGGAATTTGGCTGGCGATAAAAATAATTAAACGCCTATTGTGTGCGGCCGTGGTCCAAGGTCCAAAGGTGCGGTGAAACCAATGCAAAACGAAATGAAGAACAAGGTGTATGCATGTGGCACAAACAACCCAACAACTCAGCTGAAGAGTTGCAGTGCAGCGATGAGTGAAGCACCGCGTTGATGTGGCGCAAAGCGGCTTCGTTGTGTGGCAACAATTGCCGACAAACCTCCTGCCTTACTTTAATCTCACTGCTCCTTTTTTGTGCCACATGGCTCGCTTTTTTGTTCTTATTATAGGGCTGACATACTGCCACCACTGGGCCGTGGCCGTCACAGCGTCGTCGTCGCACCTATGAATGCATTTAACTTGGTACAATTGCATAGTTTCGCATCAATTTTGTCGGCTTGGATGTTGCTGCAGTTGCTGCAGCTGCTGTGGCACTTTTTAACAACACGAAGAGATTGTTGTGCAATCAACGAAGCATTGAAAAGTGAAAAAGTTCCGAAGTAAAGCAAATAAAATAAAAAGCGAAAACGAAAACGAGCAAACAATGAAATGGATCGAATGCCGCATCACTCTTCAAGCGAAACGCAATGTCGGGATCAGGGACGATGTGATGACCGTGACGAGTACGAAACACCGCCTCGTATTCCAGCGAATAGGGTAAAGTTTTGGCAAAAGTGGTGCGCGAACAAACCATGCCATGCGTCGTTATAATAGGGCTGCCATATTCTTCCGTTTTCTGGGTATTTTCCTTCTATAAAGACCCCATTTAAAGCAATAGCCGTTTTTGAAAAAGGTGTCTTTCAATACTGAAAACCGAGTAATCCAGTTAATCTACAAATTAGTCGCCCTTCATTAGATTACTTTCCACTGGCCATATAGCAAAATGAAAAGTTGTTATGTTCTATGTTAATTTTATGTTTTTACTAAGCATTTCATTTGGTAGGTAGGTAGGTGAAATGGTTGAAGTGCACCTGGCTAAAGCGCCGATACCATTTTGAGACCTCCAACAGGCAGATATCTACAGCCAACCAGAGCTATTGAAATATATTAGAAGATTGATTGGATTTAGGTTGGCGCACTGTCCCAGGCTGTCGAAGAAAGGAGCTGCTAGTGACCTTAATCTTCTAGCTGCCAAACCCGGACATTTACAGAGAAAATGCTCTACAGTCTCCTTCTCTGAAAGATCCCAGAGCTTCTGCAATGGGGGTTAAATGGTAACCCTATCTTTTCCGCGTGTGTGCTACGAGTTTGGAAATTGAATGGCGAGGAGTCCAAAGAACTTTCTGAGTCCTTCGTATATCGTATTGGGGGCAAAGGGTTTTCAAAATAGCACATGAAGAAATGGAGCTCCATCTTTTCTGCGCTTTCCTGAGAAATAATTTGTGCAGTTTTCCTTTAACAACTGTCAAGGGGATGCAGATAACCGGGTAGGAGGTCTCTGAGGCCAATTCAGTCCCCTTCCTGGCAAGCTCATCAGCAACTTCATTTCCCTCTATGTTGCTATTTCCTGGAACCCAGATCAGAGAAATGTTAACTGCACACCCAAGAGATTTGATCTCTTCTTTACAGGAGTTTACTAATTTCGTTCTGCACCATGGCGCATTTCATTTACTACATTTCAGAAAATAATATCTGTGTTTTTTCAGTGGAAGTGGTGTAAATGTCTCCGTTCTGAGCTTGAGGCTTATGGCAGCCCTACGGCAGCAGTATTGATACACCGCTGCCACCGATACAAAACCACTTGCCGCAACAAAATGCTATTTTCATTGTCCGAAGCAGCAGTGAGAAAATGTTGCTCCCACTACAATGATAACAGATGAAATATAAAAACTTGTTACTGTAGAAAAAGCTCTCCGATGCGTACGACTTTGTGGCATTTCGCTAACACTCTGGAAATTTACATCCATGCTTAGGGGCATACAGTGACGGCCAATACACTTAACATTCTACATACACATACATACGTACTTTTACATACATCCAAGCTTATACATTTACTTACATACATATAAACGAATGCACTCTGTTTTTCTTTGGCTTTGCTGCACCATTCATCCGATTGCCAGGAAATCTTATTGCGTTGTTGCCGATATGGGATGGTTTGTAAGTTTAGTTAGATCCGCCAGGTGACGCAGAAGTCTGGAGATTTATAAAAATCGCACTTACTGTCCAATTTGGCTCATATTCAGAATGTATAATTTGGCGGCACAGGAGTAGAGAAAATTATAGAAATTTTGATTCGATTTAATTGGTTTTCAGGATATTATTACAGAGGTGCGTAGTAAGTACTACTTTTTGCGAACATAGGCTCACTAAGTGATAGATATATGGTCCGAAATTGAGACTCTACATTAAAAAAAAGTATTCAGTATCGTCAATGGCAAAAATATTGCTTAGCGCCTAGTGACCTTTTTAGTATTTTTAGTTGACGCAAATGCAATAAATATGCATTTTAATGTATAGATAAAAACATGAAATAAATATTCGCTAGATGTCAGTAGTGAATAAATCCTAGACGGTACCCTTTTTATTGTGTAATCTTTGACATTCGTCAAGTAGAAAGATATGCATTTTTATGCGATAGAACAACGCGTTAAAATTATTGAAACTTATCAAGAAAATGGTAGATTTTTCAGAAAAGAATATCGCGAAATTCGTATTTTTTTTTTTGTTTTTGGCAAAAATAATTATCCGAATGTGTCGACGATTCAACAGTTGGTGAAAAAATGCCAAGAAACTGGTGCTGTCGAAGATACGAAAAGAATTCACAGACCAAAAATTGGAAGTTCATTTGAGAATATTGCTGCTGTGGCGCAAAGTGTTGTCGAACAACCTCCAGCATCGAAAAATCATCTCAAATGATTAACGAGTTTAAACTTAAAAACCCTGCATAAAAATTAAAAAAAATATTCAATAACAGAATAAAAATTATTATATTTGCCAAACATAAATAATTGGACAAGACAGGTTAATTTAACGTAAAAATGGCGAGCAAATACTTTTCCGATAATGAATTAAAAGTATATGTCGGTCAAGATGTATCTTCCAAAATAGTCCAAAATAACATTGTTTTCATTCCGTTAATTAAGTTGTTAACCATTTTTATGCAAATCTTTGGCGGATGTTTTAAAAAATAATAAATTTTATATTTCCGCTGAAAAAACCAAAACTTACCACGCCCAGTTTACAATATGGTACATAGCAGTGGCGTAGATAGGGGGGGATCAAGGGGATCAATCCCCCCCCATGAGAAATTGAAACTAAAATTTTTGAAAAATTGTACTTATATGTATATGTACTTATACATGTATATGCGTCCATTTCTCGAAATGCCTTCGACCTTTTTGCAGTATGACATCATTTAAACCACTTTAAAATGAGAAAGAAAAAATCTTTTTATAATAGTTTTGAATTTGAACACAATGGAATTCAGTCGAAGAAAATGCTCTCGATGAAAGTGGAGAGAGTGTTATAAATAAAAATGGCATCGGAAATTTTGTCGACACACGTTTGAATAATTCCCAAAGGTTCGATTTATTAAAAAATGTTTGGGTCCCATCTAAAAATTATGTGTTTCCGTTGCTGCAAAAGTTTGAAGCTCGAGGATTAAAGTTTTGTTATAAATGGCTGGAAGAATTTTCCTGGCTTACCTACTCAGAATTACACCTAGGGGCATTTTGTATTTCGTGTGTAGCATTTGCTAAAAGTGGTGGCAAGGGACCGCAAACTTTGGGGCATGTCTACAATTTTTTGCATACCCCTAAAAGAAAAGCCATTTTGGAAAACACGATTGAAGCACCTGATGAAACTCTACGAACGAAATCTTTGAAAAGATTGAATCTGACTCGATGGGTTTCGAAGTATGAGGCCGTCAACGACTTTTTTGAGTTATTCCCGTTTGTTTACGAAACTCTAGATGCAATGAGAACCTCGGGAGAAGACGCCAAAAATCTGAAAAACGCCATGGATTTCGAAGTTTTAATATGTTTACATATTATCAATGTAATTTTTCAACTTTCGTTGCCTTTGAGTCGTGAATTGCAAAAGGTTAATTTAGATTTGGTTCAAGCCATGGATCTCGCCAAAGATTTGCGTGAGGAAGTAAAAAAGATTCGCGCAAAAGAAGATGCTTTTTCTGCAAGTTACGAAGATTCGAAAAAAATTGCTGAAAATCTTGACATTGAGCAAATCCTGAAGTTCAAATCACGGAAGATTATTTTCGGGTGACAGCGTTCAATCCTTTTCTAGATTTTTACATCATGGATCTTGGAGAAAGATTTACCAAACATGAAAATATATTAGAAGGATTTTCGGCCCTATTCAAGCATGATTTGAACGAAATCGACAAAGTAGCTGATAAATTCATCAAAACAGTCGAGTTTTACCAGGAATTTTTCACTGCGGGGCCACATGTTGGTCTTGTCGAATTAAAAATGTGGAAGAGATATTTAATTCGTAAAGGCGATATCAAACCTGGAAACTCATTGGATGCACTGGATCATTGTCCACAAGAAAATTTTCCGAATATCAATGTGTTGCTAAGGATATTAGCTACTTTACCAGTATCAACATCTACTGCGGAACGCACTTTCCCTAGTTTGAAACGGATAAAGACGATTTTGAGAAATACGACAAAAGAAATAAGTTTCTTTAAGATCTTAATCTTTTCTCTAAGATCTATAAATTTTATTACAAAATTAGACATTTATTTTTGTCTCTTTTTTTTATTGTAGGATCGCTTGAACGGATTGACTGCTCTAGCTATTCATCATGATATTCCAATCACAGCTGATGAATTCATAGATATGTTATCGAAAAAATCCCGAAAACTTGATTTTCTTCTTTAATTGATGCAAGAATTTTTTGCATATTGAGGGCATCCAAGTGAAAAAATTTATCCATAATTTTTTGTTTGTTTATATAGAGTATGGTAAGTGATTCCCATGATTATGGAAAAAGAAAACCGATAAAAATATATTGAGTGTAAAAAAAAATATTGCCAAATTATATCCCCCCCATCACAAGAAGCTATCTACGCCACTGGTACATAGAGATGGATAAGTGTAACAACGGGGAGTCCAATAGAAAAATTGCTTACATTTTGGACATGGAGAAGTCAAAAGGACGTTTAAGAATAAGCGGATAATCCCTGTAAAATTACCAGGAGTAGCAGCGAAACGTGTTGTCAAAAGAGCTAAAACAATTTCAAATTTAAACCCACTAACCTCAGCTCCGGAAATTCGTGCTTAGTTTCAAAACGACCGCCAAAGCTTCCTGCGACTCAAACCACGCTGAAGATTTCACGAAGCTGATAAACACGGACCCATTGCAAAGGGAATCCCGTAATAATCAAAGTGAATATGAAAAAAGAATGCACTTTTACCAAACTCACGCAATACAACCAGAAATTTTCTGTTACAATATAGGAGGGGGGTTCACTAAGAACCCGTGTTAGAAATGAAGTTACCACTTTCTCGATTTTTTTTTTTCAACATATCCCCTTTTAGAAACATACACCCCAACGCTCCGGCCATTATTTAACCCCTTCAAAAAATAGGATTTGGCGAACTCTCCAAAATACGCCTCTGTCTCGGCGATGACTTTCCTTCATATTAGGGGACAAGAAAAAGTCACAGGGAGCCAGATCGGGTGAAGCTATTCTTGCAGTTAGGTGGCGATAACTCCGGAAGAATGTGGTGGTGTATTATCGAGGTAAAAAAGCACATTTTTTTCGCCAAAAGCGGTCCTTTTTCTAAAAAATTCATGAGGATGATGCCGTTCGCATTCAAAAAATCATCGCCATGACCTTTCCGGCCGATGGGACTGTCTGCGCCATCTTTGGAGCAGATTCACCGGAAGAAATCCATTGTTTTCATTGTAGTTTGGTTTCATCAAACACTATTGAAGCGCCCTCGTACTTTGAGCAGATGAATCAGCGAATAAGGTCGACTGTCTAATAAGAGCACTAAGCCCACATTTAAGGCCGTTGAAAAGGGAGTTATGGTTAAGGGCAAATGGTCCAGGAAAAATAGTAGTGTTGGAAGGAAAAGTAAGCACCGACATTTACTTAAAAACGTTGCAATACCTGAAGGAAGGAGACGATAACGAACATACATATACAACAGGACAACGGTACGATCCATACCACCAACGAAATCCCAAAATATTCAGAGTAAATTTTAAAATGATATCGCTAGAGCAATTTTGTGATATTTTCTATGTGCAGCAAACACCTCAAAACTAAACAAATTGAAGAAGTGGATTCAACTTGGGAAAAAATTTGTATACACTGGATGAATGTAAAAAGCTTATCAATGCCTCAAATAATCTTCCATTGATGGAGGCCATTGCATCAACTAATGTAAATGGCAATTTACTTATGTAACAAATTTCACGTGCCTTTTTGTTTATTTGAATACAATGATGTTTATGAGTTTAATTAATCAAAATAAATTCATTCACGTATTAAAAAATTATACATATATTTAAATACATTTTGGCTTGGTGGAAACTTATTTATATGATATACTATACATACGTGATTTACTTTTTATAACCTACGTCGGTTCCGAACAGAATTTTTTCAAAGGCATTTGTGTTTAGTTGTAGTTTATTTGGTAGAATAATTGAGGGTTTCTATTTCATGATTGCAGAATTAAAATGATATTCTTTTAAACACGCAAAAAACGTGCATTTGTTTTTATTTCAGATTTTGTGTGTTATAAAATAGGCAACTTTCAGAAAATTACGTATATTTAGATTTATACCTACACAAATTATTGATATCTTATTTTAAAGCACGCTAAATCGTTTAAGACCTCCAGCCTTAAGTAACAAACAAAGAAAAGCTTACTTAGCTACAGCTTCAAGTTTTGTCCTATTTTTATTTTCTTACATCAGCTTTGGTCTTTAAACATAGCTTTGTGTTAGTTTCCACCTCATTATTTCTGTTTAAAATTTAAGATATTTGCTTTCACCCCTTTCAGTGTCACATTTTTGCATTCATCTGTGCGCTATTCGAGAACTGTTTTTCTTTCTTCCATCCAAGCAGTTCTGAATTCAACGCCTTTTCCAAGCGTTTAACCCCATTCATCCAGTGACATATTTCCATGAAAAGTAGCCAAAAACTTTCATAAAAAACAACAAACAACTGACGTTGCTTGCGTCGCTCAACACGGCCTGGTGGCATATTTTCTCAATTAGGCCTTTTAAAGATTATCGTAATAAATCATTTTTATAGCGCGTTGAAATATAGGCGGCGCACTGAAATAAGCAAAGGAAAATAAGTGCGAAGTAAAAATAGAGCGAAAGTAGAGGAGGATTGGCTTGCTCGTTCCACACTTTGCCGGCTTCAGTTGTTTTATGAAAGTCTTCGAAATCTGTATTTTTTGTACCAAATATGCAATTTTTTGTGGAAAGATTGTCGCTTTAATTTTTAAAACTAATTTTTACGCGGCGTTTTACCCTTTGATGTGTATGTATGTATGCGTGTGAATGGACCAAGTTGCTCAACCCTTCTAATGGAGTGGTGGCTACTGAGAAAAAATCAACCCTACCGAAATTGGTGTGATGCCAACTGACTTTTTGTTTTCTTTTTTTCGTTTCAGCAGGTTTGCTTTTCTTTAATTTGTTTTGTATTTTGTATTTTTTTTTTTTGGTAGAATTTCGATTTTTACACAATTTCCAAATTGAATTTTCATTTCAAGCCTACTTTTTGCTGTTTACATTGTGTTTATAACGGCGAATGTTTAGTTGGTGGATAGCTGCGGGGGCTTATGTTGCTGCAGCGTACTTTGTTGCATGCCGCACGACTAATTTGTAGCCAGCGCGTGTTATTTCTTGCTGAGGTAATTAAAAAAGCGAAATTTTTATATGAAAAGGCAATAGAAAATACGGAAAATAAGTTTCAACAGTGCAACTGTTGGTGACTAGGCAACAATGGCAAGCCTTTACCTTTCGCTAACAACAACACACAGCAGCATAGATGATGCAGTACATTTTCCACTTGAGGAAACCGCTAAAGTGCTGAATCTATAAACGAAAAAATGCCTGAATTTGCATTTGTCTGTTTAAAGCCAAAAAAAATGTATTTTAAATGCGACATTTTGTAAAACAAAATGTTGCTGCCACCCACCGTGCGGCAGAGCGCCCAAAGGGAGTCGCAACAATTTGTCTCCAGGGTGTAATTCATCAAAAACAACATCAAAGTTGGTGCATTTTTTATGGAAGTATTTTATTTTTAATTGGAAACAGATACAAGGAAGGGTTAAACAAAAAGAGGTTAAAATAAAAATATTCAAGAAAAATTTTATGCAAAATCGAAAGTGGCATTACACAAAAAAAATATTTCCACTTGATTTCTTTCTTCAGAACAGCTGGCGCCACGCATGAAGGGTGATTAAGAGGGGGCCTCGCTGTTGTGCGTCTCTACTAAATCATTTTCTAATAAGCATTTGAAGCTTGAAAAAACATATTATTGCTTAACAAAATATTTCCTAATTAATTTATGGTCCAACTTGACACAGCGCTTTTATTGGTGTTTGATAAAATGTGTCAAAGCAGCTTTCGACAACTTAAGATTACAAAGAAATATTATATGTATTTTTACAAACAACAGATACTCGCGTCCAAATCTATGTTTTCGCACATGTGTGTGTGTGTGTATGTGATTGAGCCCCTCGCACAACAAACAGCTTTGTGTTTCTTCCATCCTCGACACATTTATAAGTACAAGTAAGCTGGATGTGTTTTTAATTTTCATTACTATTAATACCAGTATGTGCGAATGTGTGTGTGTGTGCGTATTATTCCATTCCTTTAATTTATTACGATTTTTAATGAGCTCCAACATGTATGTTTTCTGTCACTTGCTCAATGTGCCGATGCACATATCTGCGGACATACATACACACATACATATATACATACATATGAACATACATACCAGCATATTTGCCACATGTTTCTCGTATCTTCCCGCCCAAGTGTCTGACCAAGTGTTGTTGATTCCAAGCTGCTTGGCGGCGCTGGAGTGTTGGATTGCGCGAGCGTTGGTGGGCTGGTGTCTGTCTGCTCTGTTTTGTGGCATGTCCGGATGGGCCAAACACATGTGACAGATTTCGAAATATCTCATTTGCCAATATATTTATATCTTCTGTGTATTTATTAATCTCTGTCTGTCCATTTAGTTAGAAGCAAAAAATACCAAAAGTCTGTTTATATTTGCATGACGTCATTTCCTCCAATCAATCCAAATTCATTCCATATTTAAAACGCAATTCAATGCCAATATATTAGTAACTCTTTGAAACATAATGGATGCTATAATCTAATAAGTTAATCAATTTATATAAAACATTCACTATATCCGATCCACACTCGAGTTTTTGATACTTTCCTTCACCCTTCCTGGCTATGAATTTATATGCCTTTAACTTCTGGTTGTTTAAGGTTGCTAATTTAGCTTTATGTGGAATGCCTGTTTTAGCGGAATTTAATTCTAAGGATTTAATTTTAGAAATGGTTTCTTTTAGTTATATTAATATATTTTATTCTTTTGTTTATTTGTAGACTAAAATATTTTACTACGTGGCAGAATTAATCAGAAAAAGAGTGGCGCATTACATTATCTGTAATTCATTATTTGTATTTTCAAGAAAAATCTAAAACAACAATTCTGTCACAGAAATAAAATATTTTACATTGGTTTTGGTGAAAAACTAGCAATTAAGTTCTTGTAAACAAGAAAACAGAAGGCATTAAAAAATGTAATTAATGACAAAATTCCCATTTTTAAACGTGAATCATTTAAAAAACATATTAAGTCATCTGAAATACAACAAATACTTATGCAGAAAATTTGTTTTAGTTTTTCTAAAAGGAACTACTACGACATACAATTGCCATATGAATGTGCTTATATATGTACTTAAAAAGCTGAACATAAATTCGTCGTAAATATTTTTTACTTGCATTCAATCCTCCAAAAATATCTTTGGTGTTTTTCAGCTGTATTACAACTTTGACCAAAAAGTTCTCGAAACAACCGCAGATGACGCCCTAAGTCAACGGATTTAGTACTGTGTTTTTTTTATCAACTTGCTATATCTGTGATTAACATTGCTACCAAAATTGTATGCATTTTACAATTTTAAAAATGGATTTGAATTTCCAACAACGAGTTTGTATTAAATTTTGAGTTAAAGATCGATTCATTGGTGCGAAAACTTCAGAAATTACCAGTTGGGAAACTGTTTCGGTATTAATACTTTAAAGAAAACAGACGCTTACGAGTGGCATGAACGCTTCAGAAGAGATCGTGAGTCCATCTAGAATCACGAACGCCGCCGACAACGAAAAGTGATGGAAACATCAACAAAGTTGATCAATAACCGCAAATTAACCATTAGAGAGCTGACAGAGGATCCGTTCAGGGCCTGGTACTTAATGAGTTGGGTTTGTGTTCAAGTGGGCCCCAAAGGACCAAAGAATCTGAATTTCACACAAAACAGGGATTGTGTTGATATCGTCATAAATATGGTTTCCAAAGCCGACTCCGTCCCAACATTCAATCAAACGCATCATTACTGGAAACGACACGTGGATTTATGAGTACGACACGCAATCCAGAAATCCAGTTATGAGGCGACTGAGTGGAGAGCTCCGAATGAACCAAGACCAAAAGAACCACGTCATTTTCAGTCAAAACGAAGGCTTTCGTCTACTCTTCCTCTTCACAAGCAAGTAATTCCCTTCCTTTTGTTCGTTTGTTTATGCGCTCTGACGACACAGCGAATTCGGAAAGCGCAACCATGTATTCTATCAGCCTTGGGTGTTGTACACCACGAACTTTTGCCAGAAGGCCAAACAGTAATAAGGAATTTTATTTGGGCATTATGAGACGTTTATGTGAAACAGTTCGTCAAAAGAGAAAGGATTTGTGGGAAAGGAACACGTGGGCTTTTCGCCATGACAACGCACCGTCGCACAGTGCCATCATTATATGTAAGATTGTGACCAAGAACAAAACGAGTACCATCCAACCACCATGAAATTCATCTGAAATGGCTCCCTGCCATTTTTTCTGTTTGATCGAGTCAAAAACCACTGCGGGGAATGGGTTTTAACAGCCGAAACGATTTAATAGAGAAATTGGTTTTATTTTGAATTTTTTGAATATATTTTGGGAGATTTTTGATCAAAATATAAAAATTTAAAAAATTATTCTAAAATAGTCTAATATTCCCATTTGTTGTTAAATGTTTCCTCTGAATATTTAAGAAATGGAAATTTGTTAACTATGATACACTGCAGCACTTTTCTTTTTTCTATCAACAGGTTCATTTACAGTTAGTTTTAATTTAGCATTGATATAAATGCAAATCTAGTGATAGAAGTCCAAACACGGCGTTCATTGTCTGTTTGACCTCATTATGTTGAACAAATTTCTTGTCGGGTAATATAATAAGTCCTAAAAGAAACCTCTACTTTTCCAGGGAAGGTATTTTTAGCATGAGAAATCAAACAGTTCCTAATATAAAGTCAAGAGCATTAAATTTTATAGGAATAGGAACTCAGCAAACCCTTCTGTGATACCACAATTAGCTACACCATTCAACCTTCAACTATCTGGAGTTGGGAAATCGATCATTGCTCCTGCACTCACAGGATCTTCGCAAAGGCACATCCAGTCTTTCTGCGTGCTTGCCTATTAAGCAATGACCAGATATTTGCCTCTTATTTTACCTGTTATCATACTCCTATAAAATGTCATTTGAAAGTCAGTTAGAAGGGATGCTTTTTTTTAATGTTGTATATGTGAGACCAGAAAGATACATCAATTGCGATGCAAGACAGGATATAATCTGGAAATAACACACTTATCAGAGGTGCAAGTGTTATCAGATACGTTAAATCGCAAAGAATTCGATGGTGCGGTCAGATTCTGCTAATAGTAGAGATACAGGGTGGGCCATATAGCGTTTGCTTTTTGAACCACCTATTTTTTTGAGAATGGTAACTCAAATGACATGTCAAATGTGTTCATAATTTACTTAAAGGTTTGACATTTACGAAATGGGACGCTATTTCCAAAGTGGTGAGTCTTCTTCTTCTTTTCTGATTTTCACATCGGTGGCTATGCCAATAAGCAAAATTGTCGGATTTGGGGCTCAGAAAATCCACACGTTACTCTAGAGAAGCATATGCATCCACAATCAGTCACTGTTTGGTGCGGTTTTTGGTCTGGCGGCATCATCGGGCCATTTTTTTTCGAAAATAAGCGAGGAGCCGCGGTTACAGTAAATGTCGAGCGTTACCGTGACATGCTCAACGAGTTGTTTCCAAAAATTGAAGAGGATGACATGGACGGCATTTGGTTTCAACAGGAGGGTGCAACTTGTCACACTGCCAAAGTTACACTCGAACTTTTGGCTACCGTTTTTGAGACCCGAATAATCAGCCGAAATTCCGATATCAATTGGCCGCCTCGGAGCTGTTATTTAAGCCCGTTGGACTATTTTTTGTGTGGAGCCGTTAAGGACAAATGCTATGCGAACAATCCAGAGACGATTGATGCTTTAAAACACGAAATCGAAGTTGCCATTCATGAAATTGGAGCCCAAACAATCGAAAATGTGCTTAAAAATTGGGTTGATGGAATGGCCTACTGTAAAGCCAGTCACAGTAAAGGCAGTCATTTGAACAGTATTATTTTTCATTCATAAATGACAATGTTCAATCTTCAAAATAAAAAAAAAAGTTTGAAAAAATATTGATTAGGTTTTTTTTATAGCCGATTCAAAAAGCAAATTTTACATGGCCCACCCCATATAACTGTGAAAAAGATCTGCGAAACAAATCCACAAGGTGACAGAAGAGGTCGGCCGAGAAAAAGATGGAGAGATGACATAGAAGAAGGCATACGAACTATGGGCATACCTGCTGTCAAAAGAAAGACGTAGTGACGTAGGCAAATTGTAACGGAAGCAATGGTTCGCCCCGACCTGTGAGACCAGGATGATGTTGATATGTATGTACAGGCCAAACGCTTAGGAACAATTCCACAGGATGCCTCAAAAACACTCAATACCAAAAATTAATTTTAATTTAAAGAAATAATCTTATACTCATATAAAATGCCCATTCGTATGAATTTACGATTTTCAGAAGTCTTGAATTCTTGAAGTTCATCTATCGAATATTTGCACTCATGACACGAAATTTCGATGTCAGGAATGAAAGAACTCTGGCAGCTCGACAGTCGTGCAGTCGCTCAATCGTCTTAGAATCGGCAAACTGCTGGCCGACAGAGGGATCAAAAAACCGACACCCCAATGATGATGACGATACCATCACTTCATCACTTGACACACCACACCAGTCCCAAGAAGCACTACACCACACGAATCAATGCTTGTACTCGAATGCGTGCGTGTGTTTGAATAAATATTTGATTAGTGGTGTGCAGCATAAAAGCGGTTTGGCCTTGAAAATGCACAAATACAGTACTTTTTGCAATGCCATTTTCAGCTGAGTGAACGCATGAATGCCCAAGCAAATATATTTTTACACATACATACATGCTCATGCGAATACCCTGCAGAAAAAAATAAGAGAAAGGCACTGGTGATATAATGCGGAATGTGATGTATTCTACTCAGTGAGGTTTACTACAAATTTCAAAGCTTTGTTGATTGTAGATGCTCCGTGTATTTATTATTAAAAAATCAAAATTAGTGTGTAATCGTACAAAAATTAATACTTGGGTGAATTCGGTTAGAGCCGTCGAATCAAATACTTGTCGCAAACTATCGGCAAAATCATGCATCAGATGGACAACTGGCACTGGCAGAATATCGAATATGGATCTAATTCATTAGCAGCTAGTAGTAGTGCCACTTGTTTCTTTTGGAGCTAGATTTAGATTTTTTTTTTATTTATAGCTGTATTCAATTACGTAAGCTATTTTAGGCTCCAACATTTTTAAGTAAACCTATATTTTGCAATCCATAAGCTTTTCAATTGACTTGATTAGGGCCCCCATCAAACTTTACTTTAGTTTGTCTGGGAACAATGATGTGGCGGTGCAAGAAAACATAAAATAGAAGTTAAGCGTATGTTTCCAAGTATTTTAAGGCATCATTTTTTACAGATATTAGACAACACATCCAGCTAAGCCTAGGAGCATCAGTGCAAACAACAGAAAAATGTGATGAAATACAGAAAACAAAATAAAGCGGTGAAAGCTATGAGCTATACTTTGAAGGTTATGATGCTTATGACGAAAATGCTCCGAATGAGAAAAACCATTAGAGAGGAACACAACAACACTTCTTTCAGACGAGCCCGAATTAGTGAAGTTTAATTTTATTATTAAAAATTCAAATTAACAAATTTATACTTTTTAATTTCATAAATTATAGTACGAATTTCTACGTGCACACTGTTTTTTTTTATTCCTTATTCTTATTCATTTTTAGAAGCGTATAAAATAATAGTAAAGGATACTAATAAGCAATTTCCATTTGATTATTTAACTTGCTTTAGGAAGCATTTTACAACATAATCGCTACTGCCTCTTCCTAATAGCTCCGGGACACGCTCATGCATGTGCTGTCCAGCAGCTTATATGTGTGTGTGTCGGGTGACACACGTACTTGCTTCGTGTCACACATATTTGTTGTCGGCTTTTGCATGATGAAAATCAAAAATTTTAGATATTAGCATTATGCACCCGATACGCACATACATATATAAACTGCGGAGCTATAAGGCCTGCTACCGTCTATCTTTGCGAATTCAGCCGAAGTAAGTTGGATTCTGCATCGTGGCATAATTTTTTAGTCCCTGTTTATGAGTTATGACAAATTACGTTAAATTCGTTACTTCTGCCACAGTTGGTAGGTCAAAATTGCGATAAAGATGTACATACTATAGTACTCTGCAGGATTTTGCTTTGCAGACGTTGGATAGAGTTGCATCCCCAAAATTGTATACCGAAAGCCCAAACTGGTCTTAGTGTTTGGTTTTACACAGGTAATTTGTAGTGGATTGATAAGCTTAAGCGCCTACCAATGAGGCAATTTACCTTATTTAATTTCAAGTCAAGCTCTTCTCATTTTTTCTTTGCATCTACTTTCCAGCGCAGTTTGGCATCAAATGTTATGCCCAGATAAAGATTGGCTTGCAAGGAGTGTTTTTTATGGAAACCCCTATATGTGCTGACTTGCTATTGTTTAGCTTTATTCTCCATTTCTTTTAGTTATGTAGAACTTCTTGTAGCTTCGTTCGCTACATTTTCGTTGGTATTATCGACTGCAAGTATGGAAGTGGCATCTGCAAATGTTGCTGATTTCCCGATAGTAGGCCGTGGGCATACAGGGGATATAGCAGGGAACCCAAAATGCTTCCCTGCGGAACGTCTGCGCTAATATTTTTTAGATATGAATATGCATTTTCGTATTTTACGCAAAAGTACCTATCATAAGATATAACGAGAGCTTTTCACAGTAGTGGGTTGGCATCATGAACTAGAACTTTTGGAGGAGCCCTTCGTGTTATGCTTTGTCGAAAGCTGGCGATACATCAAGAAAAACTGTTCAACGTATGTTCTTCTTTTCGACTCTGTGATTTTGATCGAGTATTAAATGATGTTTTCTGTAACCAAATTGGTGAAAGGAAGTCAGATGTATATTTTCAATGAGTATAGATGTTTTAAAAGTATTGTTTCATAAAGCTTCGGCATGACACATGAAACATCGTTTGGATACATAATATATTAATTAAATATGTAGTAAATTAAAATAAAATGCTTATACCACTGATTATATAAAATCCAATTGTAGTTGGACACTTTTGACAACTTTTGTGCTTCAGAATATTTTAGAGCTCATTTTAAACTACATTCGTATTCACCCCACCCAATTTCTTTTCATTTTCTTTAGAATTGATTCAAATAATCACCATTGGATCACTCTAATTATGAGTTCCCCTTCAGATCCAAATTGTCCGAAACACGCGAGAGATTCGTGGCTTGCGACAAAACCGAATAACATGACATATATACACACAGATATGCATGTATCTTTAATAAAAGGTTATATTAAACAAAAAAATTGTGAAGGCTACGTTTAACACCCAATAAATATATCTAACCGTCAGAGATCCTCGAAACCACTTAACCATAAGCAGCTCCTTTCTTTGAGTACATTGCGTGTAAATATATATATGTATACATGTACATACGTGTATTGATTTTTAGCCACGAAAAAAGAAAATTTCGCGCCAACACCAACACCCGTGGACACCGTCATTGTTTCATAAACATACACACTCGCATTCTGTGTGGCGTCGATGCATTTGAAAAAGTAAGAATGCCATTCTTCTGCGCTGTACTTTGCAAGCCTTTCTTGTGCTTTTAATTTTTTATGCAAACGTCCAGGCGACTGCAATTGTGACTGCGACCGCAACGACTTGTTGCCGCCAGAGCAATTCTTCTTACTTGAACACATTTGAGCGCGCAGCAACAATCAAGATAAGAACCATCACAAAAGCTGTGTGGCAAATGCGAAAAGTCGGCGTGGACGGCATATTCGGCAAGACATTTTCACAGCGTTTCGTAGCCAAACTCCTTGGCTGCAAGATCGCAAAAAATGATTTATGCCCACAAAGCCGCAGAACGACTGGCTGGTTGTACAGAGACCGCAGCAGACTGAGTGCAGCAGCAAACAACCATCTCAAGCCACACACATACACATATTCGACAGCGCGTACTCGTACGTGGGCGGGCTGAGCAACACTCCAAACACCAAATTCGGTGTACTGCGGCGCAATTGTGAATGGTTAGAAGGAACTTTGTTCGTAGGGCTGTATGCGGCATGGAGCAGCACGAAAATCAGCAAAAGTTTCCATTGTCAAACGAAAACGAACTCTGGATCGTCGCCACATCTCTGTGCGAGTATGCAAAATGATTTGTGAGTGCGATGGAATCAGTTAATTAGAATTTATTATGTCACAGCAGATATCGAAAAATGTTCCTTTGAGGGACGACAATGATCAGCAAGCAGGAAAAAATAAAAATATGAAAGAGAACTACCAACATTGAACTACAAATAAATGCGAAAATCAAGCAAAATATCTGTCTGTGCAATTGACAAAATAACAAAATGTTAGCAATTGAAAAAGATTTGTATCAAACTAATAGATTTTTCTTATTCTGCGCAAATATTGATGAATCTGAAAGCTTCAGGGCGTAGCGCTCTTCCTCACACTATGGAAAAGCTGTTTAGTATGGGATGTAGTCTTCTAAAACGTAAGTAAATATTAGCGATGAGTTTTTAGTTAAATGTAAAACAACATTTACAGGGAACCAAAACACGATCGTCACGTCAAACAAAAACTTTGCTTAAACACTCCACGAAAATAGATTACAGACACCCCGCAAACTTCTTAAGTTATGGGCCCGATATCTTTTTTCGTAATTTTCCTCTTTATTTAACAACAGCAATAAAAATCAAATATCTTCTTCCACCTTCACAAAATAGTTTACGCGACTTAGTAAAATAATCAAAGAGTGACAATTTACCAAGAAAGGAGTTTCCTATTTATGCACAGAATACCGAATTTACATACATAACTTGACAAAATTATATACAGAGGCGCAACCAGGACTGGTTTTCGGAGTGTTTTGTTAAAAATCCTCTAAGTCCCCTTAATAAGAAAGCTATAATAAATCAAAAAAAAAAACGAAAAATAAAAATCCAAACCACAATGGAACAGAGCCGCATGAAAACACATCACAAAAACTATAATTTAATGTCGACTCATCACTTGCTTTCAACGAATGATTACAGACCCATCTCCTCAGTATCTAAATTATTTCAAAATATTGTTAAAGAAAATATGTATTTTGCAGTTAAAAGTATCATATCTCCATACCAGCGTGGTTTTGTTTGGTAGATCCACTGTTTCCACTTTTTGTAGCTTTCTCAGCATTGCAACAAGTCGACTGTGTTTATGCTAACTTTTCGAAAAGCGTCCGATAAAGTAACGCATTCAATTTTATTTGATAAACTTCTATAACTGCGGTTTCTCTCAGTTTTTCTAGTTTGGATGCGATCTTACTTATGTAACAAACTTTTTGTAGTTTCCGTTGATGGCGCCTCTGCACCTTTTCCGCGTCCTCTGGTGTATTTCAAGTAAGTATACTGGGCCCTCTGCTTTTTGTTTTATTTATCAATAGTATAGGTAGTTTTTTTCTGTTTACTACCACCTTTCCATATATTCCAATTTTTTTAATAACTAAAACCATTAAAATTGTGCTTAAGTAAGATAACCAAGCGAATATCGCTAAAATATGTTGGTGATTTCCATTAGATAAAAAGTTAAGCCGATTCTAACGATCGATAAACTCGGATTAGTGGTCTAGGAGATATTACTGTGTGTTTGATGGGATCGGCTTGGGATTATGCACCATGGGCTGCTACCATTAGACCAAACAGACCTTTAATATCAACCGACCAAATTGAGACAGGCGATCAACTGCAAGCGGTCTATTCTAAGCCTTTTTTTTACTTATAAACTACTTGAACAGCGCAACTGATTGGCCGTATTTATTGAATCTATTTAGATTTTATGTTCCCTCTTCGTAATTTACTTCTGCTCTATGGGCATAATGTGAGAACTAACTATTCTCTCTTATCGCTCGTATGTTCGTGACTTTGACGCTATTAGTAATAGTGTCTTCCTTGACTTTTCTGTTTTAATAAAGGGTGGTTAAGTTTCAAAGGCCGGTGTTGATTTTGAATAAAATACAATTTTTTTAGGAAATTATTGTTACTTCTCTTTATTATGATAATATTGGTATAGCTCAATTACGTGTGGAACAAAATATCGGCCAAAGGACCGGCGCGGCCTCGGCGGCACACCTCGATCCGATGGTCCAAATTTTCGATGACGCTGAGACATAATTGAGGTTCTATGCCGTTAATGTGCCGAATTATCTTATACTTTAGTTCTTGAATTGCTGCTGGCTTATCGACGTACACCTTTTTTTCAAATAACCCCAAAGAAAGAAGCCCACCCCCAGAAGAAGAAGGTGTCGTTGGCGTTTAGGTGTGGTTCACATTCAACATCGGCCCTTGAAATTTAACCACCCTTTATTTTCAATTCCGTCTTTCAGTTTTTTAAATTATTATACCCAATTAGTTTTATGTTGCGTTCTGCTATTCGCAGTCTGTAAAATTGTAAATTCTTAGACTAAGTAAATAAAAAAAACTTAATAAAAATTGGCAAAAAGAAGGGTGCTGCGTTTCATCAAAACAATGCCGGCTCCTTCATATATCTAACGACGCAAGCTTGAGTTGCTCGCTCGGCCGACTTTACTTTTGCCCAAACAGCAAAAGCGCAGAAATCTTTGAATTAAAATTAATTTTGAAATATTGTTAACTCATAGAAAAATCACACTGTGGCGGCGTTTTATGGACATTGCAAAATTATTTCTTTCTAAATTGGAGCAGTATTGGTCTTCCCCAATAAAATTTCAAATTTAGTCGATACCAAAATTTGTGCAAACTCGCATGCTTAGGCAAATATAATAGATTAATTATAACAGGGCACACATGTATGAGTGTTTCATATACATACATATCCCATGTCATATAAGCTTTAAAAAAGTCAACTACTATTTTTCAACAACACATCAACCTGATCAACAAATAATCAAACGAAAAAATAAGACAAAAACTGCTGCGAGTAAGGGGGAAAAATTTAAAAGCGCAGCAAACAACCATCCACTGTCAACTTGATATATCTGACCTTAATCTGCATTGACATTTTCTGAAATTAGATAACCACCAAGGAATACAAACATACGCGGCAGCAAATTGAAGTACCAAAAACCATTTATACTCAGAACTAGCCCATTTGAGTACTGTACTGGGCCCCGCTAAATCTCCAGCAAAAGCGTTCATTATACGCATTTATATTCACTCGCGAATGCACATACAATATACATACGTATACCCGTATGTATGTATGTATATCTACTTCGGTAATGTTTGGTTGTTTGGGTAATAATCCACTGACAAAATAGTCGTAGGTTAAATATTTGGTTATGATAAAAAATGTCGGCAATGCCAAATCTCCGAGTGCATTTGTGACCTGAAAAAAAGCTAATAAAAACTAATCCACCGTTTGGAGGCGACACATATTTGTTTGAAGCTATTGCACCTTCTATTGTAGGAAATGCTCGGCCAGAAACAAAAAAGTCAACATACGCCAATTACAAATACAGCAGAAATGTATGTAATTAAATTATTCCTACTTCGACGTGGTGTAATTTATGACGCAAGACAGTTACAACTTGGCCATACGCAAATATTGCGAAAAGTAAAGATACCAGGTGTCAAACTCGAAAAACTCGAGTGAAAAAAGTTATTTCCTTCGAGAAAAGTATCGAGTATTTAATTTCTTATACTTTCCAAGCACAAATACACAAAGAGTAGCGCCTTCAAATGGAAATAACCTAAAAACCATCAGCAGATATTCCTTTTATGAGATTATACTACATATTTGTATGCATTGAGAGTGTATGAGTGAATTCTAATTCTTCAGAAATGGTGTCCTCGGTTACATGGCGTGTTACCATGTAAAACTCATGACCGAATATCTGAAAGAGTATTTAGGAATTCTGTGCGCAACCTAATTTACTATTGGGTTATTTTTATATGCTGCTGCTCAACGAGAAATGCGCGTGCGTGCGCGTAACCCCCCAACAAATGTGACTTACACATGCGTGGCAGCGTCGGACTGAATTTAAAGCCGCGCCCAGACAAAAGGCCGCTTTTATGCGACAGCATCTACAACAATAACATATGAACTTTATAGGTAAATTACAACTAATAGATACGCATTTTGTTATGTCTTCTTTCAGCGCTTACCTTTTTTTGCTGAGTGCAGCTCGTGTATTTACTTTATAGAGCAGCTGGGACTTTGCCATACGAAGCATAAATTAATCCAATTAATAAGAGTGGGGCCATTTGCTCATACAGAAACGTTTTAAATTGTTTTTTGTATCTTTTTCCATATTTGTGCTTATCGCTGAACACAACGAGGGGTGAAGATAAATTACAAATACGCAATAGAATATCGAAGAGCTTATGGGACGGTTTAGAAAAATTAGAAATTTCAAAATTGTTTATGTATAAGTATATACATACATATGTACATAGTATATCTAAAGGCATGTTTATTATGCCTTGAAACAAACAATATATACATACATAATCTTGATCTCACAACTTTTATTCGAATATCAAGGCATTGCCAACAGTTTTAAAACTTTGTTTCAATATTATGATAAATGAAACATTATCTAATACAAGCAATGGAAATTTTCTTAACCCTGCATGCTCACCGTGATTTTTTGTACGTTGTTACCAATGTTAGTCGATTCGACTGCCAATATCAATGTGTTTTGAGTTATTTATATTTGCTCAAGTTGTCGTGCGCACGGACCGACGGACACACAGACTTAGCTAAATGGACTGGTGTCGTCATTCTGAGCCTTCTGGAATACATTTTTATTTATTTATTTGTTTAAGTTTATGATTAGAGGAATCTTACAGACCAGACAAGTTTATTATTTATATTTATTGCAAGCCTTGAAGCACATCTTACAGACTACATTAATCTAAATGTAATTCAATTTTAATATTAGAACAAATATCAATTAAATATTATTATTTGATGTGGCGCTGAGAAAAACATACGTAAATATTTACCTAAAGACGGTCTTGGTTGCGTGAAATGAAATCTGAAACATTGAAGACTAAATTTAGTTCAGCACAAGTTTTTTATATGGGAGCATTGATCCCTAATTATTTGCCAATTTTGATTTCTATATGCTGTTACATACAACCGTTAACTGGGCAATACTGTGATACCCCTGTGCAAAAACGTGCTGAAAATTTAAAACAAAAAGTTCAAAACAACAAATCCAATTGTTAAAGCACTAATACAATAATTTTATTAAACTAAATATAATTGAAAATGCAAAAGTAATTTGGAAATAATTATTTTAATTAA
The DNA here is from genome assembly GCA_037575425.1 of Anastrepha fraterculus. Lineage (NCBI taxonomy): Eukaryota > Metazoa > Arthropoda > Insecta > Diptera > Tephritidae > Anastrepha > Anastrepha fraterculus. Next base: position 186,806 of record JAYXIM010046289.1, read on the forward strand.
ATATCATGCAAATTCTTTAAAAAAATATATATATAAAAAGGACTGAAAAAGCAAAACTTATATCAGCATTTATTATATTCTATAAAACAAACATCGTTTATGGCTATGAAGTTATATATATTTCTAAAAAATATAGTATATTATATCGACGTATGGCTATGTATGTATGTATGTATATAATTAACTGCAACTGCGACAGCTGAATTTTTTGAAAACTTCGCTTTCATCCTCATTATCTATAAAATGCCACCTCGGTGGGATGTGGGATTTTGCGCTTACACATGCATGTATATATGAACATATGTATGCATGCATATTTTCATACGAGTATGTAGTGTATATGCAAGTACGTGTTCTATTTAGCAACTTAAATGCGAACTCGACAGACGTTTGAAAATGAAAAGTCAATAACTCTTAGAAAAACCGAGAAGCTGAGCAAACATCCAAACGCATATGCTCGCACATATGTATATACATACACTCACACATACGCCTATCAACCCAACACCCCATTGAGGCATCCGCCCAGCAACGACCGTGGCAAGCCAAAGCAAACACCACAAAGTAATTACATTTTAAATAGGGGCATCGAGCCAATACGGCTGGTGAGGCAGCTGAACGGCTGGAGCAGCGGGAGGTTGAAGAAAATTATATGTGACATGGTTCATGCACCGGCCACACTCAGGAAGCACAAATTGGCAACGCACTTGGCGTAGGCATAATTCCGCACCTACCACTAACGAGTTGCAAGAAAATGTACATGAATCCTCTTAGATTTATGCACTGGCGCACACATTCCTGCAGACTCGCATTTGCTTAGTTGATTCATTTGCATGCAAAGGCACATTTGCAACATGACATTAAATGGAAAAGTGTATTTTTGTTTGCTTGTGTACTCATGCATATACAAGAGCTGCGTTCGTACGTTGCTGAGGCGTCCACCCAGCCATGCAGACCCAGCAGCATGAATTTGAGCAGCCTCGTGAACGGGCTAGTTCTGCACTACATCTGCAAAACTCCACTCTAAAACTAAGTTTTTTCGTAAGGTATTTGATAAAGTCTTTCATATTAAACCCAAAATGTTGTATCTTTATTTCCAACGACAAGTTTTCTTTTCTACTTTATTAGCGATCTGATTGCTTTCATGGAAAAATTATTAGAACGAATTTCCAAATAAACTAAGGATTACCTTAAAGGGGATTTGGGTGTGAAGTGGGTTTTAGGTGGGGTGTTAAGGGGGCTTTTGAGGAGTAAGAAGCTTTGGGGTATAAAGAGGTTTTACAAATGCTGAGCTAGCTGCTACCAGCAATATAATTCCTCTATTCCTACTTTCACCTCCCTGAGGTACACCATGGTAACCCGAGCAACCATACGGAAGATGAGGTAACGAAGCCATATGGAAGGTACGGTCAGGACTCAGGGCTAACGAGAGAAGAAGCTTCCGGAAGCCTACTTCCTTATATATGATTTAAAAATTCCCCGAAGTTTTGCAACGTCTATCTGCAAAAGGCGCCGGTTCCTCAGGTTAGAGGCGGCTTTTTTTATAGATTATCTGGTTATTTTATAGCTGGATCTTACCAGATGCTACGGCAGCATGCACATCGAAATTGGAGGTGCAAAATTCATGCTCAAAAGGAAATGGAATTGGTTCTATAATTGAAACCTTTACAATGGGGGTCCTATGACCTCGCGGAGTTGAGAAGAAGAAGTAAAATAAGACATTTCAAGCGATTATCGATTAACTATTTTTTGTGAATGTTTTCCCTACCTTGGCAGCCAATTAAGCTCCTTCGGGATATAAAATAACTGAAAGAAATAAAGAATTGCAGCCCTGAGAATCTACACTGCCTCCGAATTTCACCAAACACGAAAAACACCTCACGTCAATCGCGAGTCTTGATAAATACATTTCTAAATTAAAATATTTTCGTATAACCTTTACGATGTGGCAAAGAAACGATATATACATTTTTTCCTATTAATGTAATTTTAAGAAAATTCGAACAAACAGAAGCTGGGAGGCATGGTGGACTAGTGTTGCCTATCACAACTTTGCTAGGGTGGGTAGCATTGCATATAAACTTGCGTTGCAAAGACAAAGTATCGTTTGCCAAAATATGTTATTACTTTAATACAACGCAAATTTTTTCGGAGCGTTCAATTCTGCAGTGGTTAAGGAAAACGACCGCGACTTGGCTACTATAATTTATTACGTTAAACAAACGATGTTGCCACATGTTGCTTTTACGAATGCCGTTCTCTTGTGGGCCTTGCAGTGTTGCCATCGAATTTACGCACATATTTTAAGTCTCGCGACATCGCGTTATGGGTGCGTATGGTATTTATTTTATTTTTTTGTTTTTTTATTGGTCGCTGCTGTTTGCGGTGGCATCGTTACACCAAATGTTGCAACATACATACATATATAATATATAAGTATAACTATTGGAAGAGCAGACTAAAAGCATACCCACCTACATCCATGCGAGTCATATTAAAAATAAACAGAAAAAATAAAAACAAAAACCAAAAACATTAACAATAACAACTGCAACTGCAACAACATTAACATTCGTAAGACCAACAAAAGGGGCAGCAAACATTAATGGATGCAACCACAACAATTGCATTGTGAGCAACAACTGCAAAAACAGCAGAGAGTACAACAATTGCAATAATGCAATAACAATAGCTCGCTGTCATTGTCTTTGACGTTGACCATGAAAAGTTTATGCACCCCAACAGCAGCGACAGCTTAACAACTCCAACATCGCCGCGGCCGTTCGTATTAGGTGCGGAATAGACAAAAGACGGAGATATGCACATAAGCCCACAGACTTTCATTGCCTTGTTGAGCTTCGTGGAGCAGACTATCCACGGCCTCGTCGTTGCCGTACACGTAATAGACAAAATTGTTGTTGGCTTAGAAGCATTGACGACCTCTAAGTGCAACAACGCCAATACATTTAACGACAGCAAATTAAACAAAAACGAAGTACTAAGGAAAACGAGGCAGAGCGCTAGTTTGTTCATGTGTATTATGCGCGCTGTTGTTGTGAAGTGAAAAGTGCATTGGATATCAACTTTGCTTCGACTGTTCGCTCGAACAACTATTGTTGCTCTTATTGGTGAGATAATTTGTTGACAACTGGCAATTTGTCAATGAGCAAACACCGAAGACAAACGAAGGTGGGTCAAGTCTCATTGGGAAATGGATAAAAGCATGCTTTTATGACTTAAAACACATATACACATGCGTGAGTATGTATGTGCATATCTATTTGTGTCTATTTGTACTCGTGCTTCATTCAGGATATACCGTCGAATTCCAATGAGTTTGGCACAAACATTCATATAACAAAAAATGTATACCGAATAGAACAGCAATTCCATGTCAAGGCACGCAAGTATTTTGCGCATTGCCGTAAATGCTCCTGAAAATTTGGTATAGAGCTTCGTAAAGTGAATTATCTTCGGTTTTTTTAATAGTTTAACATTTTTTTTTTTTGGAATTTTATAAAATAAAGTAGGTTGTTGTTGTTGCTGTCGAAGAGTAGTTTTGTTTTTGAGTCAGATCCATATTGTGAGCTCCAAGTAAAGCAGCAAACTTTTTATCTCTATGCCCGAGATTTCATAAATTTTCTGTAAGAAAGGCTTACCGAAAAAGCGAAGTCTGGCTCTAATTAGACCAGGAAATTCGCAAGATAAAGTATACTTTAAAAAATTTTTTTGGAGAACATTTAGTTTTTTCGCTCAAATATACAGTCGGATATAGATTGCCTTTCAAAATTGGTGCTTATTAAACCATTTATTTCTGAATGTCAATAAAGAAAGCCAAATTTTTTTTCTGTTAACTATAATCAATTGAATTCTAAGTCGGAAGTGACAAATGAAGTATCTTTGTATCACTTTCGATACTAAACATTCATTCACCAACATATTGATTATGTGGTAACCAAAGCATTTGCATTTGCAAATTTGGTTCGATGGTTTATCCGAGAATAATATATGCCTATCCAGCTAAAGAGCTTACTCACCAGGTTGGACTTATGGAGCGACGTTGACGATGGATCTCCAAAAGCGGAACCAGAGAATGCGGTTTGGATCGCATGTGAAAAGAGCGCCATTGCAATTAAAACCTGTGTATGAAGCTAAATGAAGTCATTCACGACACGGTTTGGAATTATTTTGACACTCTGTAAAACACAGACACAGCCAAGTGAAAGGTTAATTTGTTTGCAAAGTTATTCTGACAAGTATAGCGCAGAAGTGGCGAAAAGCTTTCGATTGAGTAAAATTTTTTTTATATAATTGAAATATATACATACATAAATAAATATAAAGTTCCTAGTGATAAGTGCAAAGATAAACCTATTGCTTTAATTTTAGTTCAAACTTCGCTTTTAATTGTACTCAAGGCCATGAAGCAATAATTAAAGGGATGTAGGATGTGTAATTTTCACCCTGCCTTAGCCATCTTGGGCTACTTAATAAATCCGTGATCTCCTACTGGAAAATCTACTTCTTTTTTCAGAGTAAATTCTAAAGAAAAAGTTCTCAAAATCATAGAAATGAAGACTTTTGCTAAAAAGTTAACGTGCAATACTGTTTTCGTTGTGCTACAAATCGTGTACAAAAGAGGGCGTTAAGTTTATTGATGCCGCGGCACTTCATTAAAACCAGGACGCAAAGTTTGCGAGTAAATCTTTTCGGCAACGGATTTCGAGATCGGATGAAAGCGAAGTTGTCTAGTGATGCTGCTCCGATGCCTATCGAAATTTTGCATTGCTGGAATAAGCCCGGGACGTGTCATCTTTTGGTTGATGCTTCTACGCAAACTGAGTAAATCTTTTTTCCATTCAAAAGTGTAGTTTTATTTAATCGAATTGTGATTTTCATCATATACTGATGTGTTTCACCTGGACAAAGCTTTGGCCCTTCTTAAGAACGAGTTGTGAAACTGGATAAATTGAAATTCCACGTCGATCAATTCTTTCTGTCGGGCGTATTAAAAAGTTGGAAGGTCCTACTAAAACAATTCATTGAGCTGGGTTGATAGGGCCCAGGCAATTTCCAAAATTCGTACATGGATTAAGAATGGCTTCGAGAGAATGGGAAAAATATATTTTATTGTAGGAATCTTTTAGGTTTTAAGATAGAGGTTGTCAAAGCTTTTGAGAAACATACCGAATGTTGCAGATTGTTAATATGTGACAAATTCACGAGCACCATTTATAAAATAATTATATAATTTGAAATTGAAATTTGAAAAGGTCGAGCCAAGGAGCACCAGAAGGTTTGGTGGCTCCTAAAACACTCAGGCTAAAAAGCCCATTGTATTTAAAACTCTGGAAAGGGGGTAGATAGTCAAGGAGGGAAGGAGAAAATTATGAGAGAAAGGGCTAGGAAAGAATAGAGAATTATATAATTACTCTATGGCTTACGTCGACCTTTTCTCAATTTTTTACTACCTTTTAAGAACGGGGATAAACTTATGCCCCTTTTCCCCTTACTTTCAAATTACTTCAATCGATTAAGTAGCATTCGAAATCAGTTGTCAAACTTTACACAGCCTTTTATTATTGAATCATGACTCAAACCTACAAATAAATCAATTTTCAGAAAAATGTACGACGATGCCGGAATACTTGGATCATTCGACAAGTAATCACCTCTGTGAATGAGCTTTACAGTTTTTAACAACTGTTGTGATCCCTCTATTTTGGCAACTGTAACACTCTGTATTCTTGCAGCACGGAATTGAAGGCAATTCCGGAATACATAGTTATTCATTCCAATGAGAATGTGCCAACTTCAATGCAGGCGTTATAAGGCCACCGGGTGTCGACTGTGAGTTATGGCATTCGAAACGCCTGAACACTGCACGCCGATATTTGTATCGAAAATTATATATGGCTTTGCGTTTGTACATATGTATGTATGTATATGCCGTATATTTGCTGCTGCCTATCTTTATGACAAAAAACGTTTAAAGAAATATAATATTTGCGAACAATTTTATTTATTTATTAACAGATATTGAAACTGATAATGATTGTCTGATGCGACTTTTAAGCGATTTGAGCTTTTATCAATGCCAGTAAATCGAAGTGAAAATGGCCAGGCATGCACCTACATACATTCACACATAAGTGCGTATTATAAATCTAGCAGGCCTTGAATATGAAGTGAGGGCGTTGAATTTTAGAAGGTTTCCTCAATAATTTAATTCAATAAATATGTACACTTATGTATGCGTGCATGTACTTTTATGTTGTTTGCAATATTTGAAATTATCAGTCAAAAATGAAAATACAAATTTTCACAAGTATCAGGCTACCGTTCATGTATGTATGTGTGGATAAGTAGATTCGCATGCATAGCAATAACGAAAAGTGAATCTTTCACATGCTAAATGCCCTGCCAATTGAATAGTTACTTTAACTTCACAATAACTATTTTTCTGGGAATTTTGTCAATCAGCGCAGAAATCCTCAAAAATTAATAAAAAAACGCAGGCGGGCAGCAAACTTCCTATTAATAAATTAAAGTCTATTAAAAATTCTGCTTGAATAGCGTAGGTCTTCACAGTTTGTTTTTGTTGTTGTGTTATTCTGGTATGCCATTAAAAAAGGTCACGTTCTCAGCACAAAATGTACAATGCCAAGCTAAATTATTGTATTTATTGTATATGCAAAGATTACACAAAAGCGGCATTTATTAAGAAGAAAAGTGAAACAAGGCGATTGCTGATAGTTTTTCGTGCTTCTCGTGTTTTTTTTTGTGGAACCTACACACCCACACCTACTTATACAAATAAAAATATTTTATGAATGTGTGTGACACACACACATACATATGCAAATGTGGTAAAATGGGTCCGCTTCAATAAAACTATGGATGATACAATTTGTTAATTTATTTTTTAATAGGCAATGCGAATTAAAAACTGTTGAAAGAAATGAAATTAAAGGAATCCCATACCTAGCGTACGATGCGGTCAAAGTCGTCAAGCTCAGCTTGTTGAATGGGCAATGGGCAATGCAAGATATGGGAGCTCAGATTTATCGTATGCGTGAGAGGTTGGGGATAGATCGCGGTCACCAATTACCTACTACGTATGATTGTATATAAGCATGTATGTATGTATGTATATAGGTATGGGCAAATGGTACATAAAAATGTAGATTTTTCCATGCGATTACGCCAACACTGCCGATCTCTTATGAATTTAAATTTATGAAGCATTCAGCATTTGTATGATTTACGAGTATTTGTCGAATTAAAAATGCTTACAACATCTCAAACAGCTCAGGGAACCAGCCAACAGCGGAGAGTTGTTGAAAGTTAACAAAACGAAAAAAGTTGTAAATGCCGTCATATGTACCTACTTATGACCAGTTGAATAAAGGCGAAAAAATTGAACCAAATAATATGGAATACATAAATACTAATTGTCTTTAAAGTTTAAACACAGCCCAGCAGGAAAATGCACAGACTCCAAAGTGATTATTCACCCGTACAAATCATTGATGAATTTTGCATGCAGTGACACAAAGCCAAAATACAGTTTCAATGTTGTCTACTTAGCCCGAAGTTTTTCAGTCTGCATAGACACATTGACGAATAAGCCGTAGTGGCTTATGAATTGCCACTTTGATTTTTAATTATGTAGGCCTATAGGAAAAAGCTTAAAATTACATGGCAAAACACAAAAAAACAAATACTTTTATACTTTCTTACCCCCTCAATTGTAAAAGCGGAATATTTTAATGAATTAATAAAAAATTACATAAATAAACAATTTATGGATTTCTTGCTCGTTTTTTACCTCTTCTGAACGAATTTACCGTAAAATTGTCGTATAAAGTTTCTACAGACGAAATTACACAACTCAATTTTTCATGTTTACGTTTATTTTGTCCCTACAAAATAAATAAAAAATACTTTATTCATTTGAAATCTTTTCACTTGCATTGAACTTCATAACAACAGCACTTTAATATATACTTAGACACTTGCAATTTGAGCGCAAAGAGCTTATGGTCTAAATTAGGGAATCACCAATCACCTGTTCTCAAAATTGTACGTCTACTCTTCAGCATTCAGCAAATCTACCTGAGTGGATTTCTGTCACGATAAGAAACCATCTCCCGGGGCGACATAAAAATGTAGGTCCCTCAAAGTGTTAGACAACATCCAGAAGCTCTTCGCTGCACGGTGGGATTGAGCATGAGAAGGGTTTGACAAAAATTCGTACAAAATGGCCACCAGCCTCATTGAAATTAATTCTACGTCGAATTCGAAGAAAGCTTCGTGGAAAACATCTTTTAATGCATTTGAATGCTGAAACATTTGCTCTTTATAATGCATAGGTATAGATCTTTGGCCTGCTTTACTTCTGATGAAATTGGTAATCTTTTTCATGCGGTTTGATGATGCGTGAGCGGTCACTTGGAAATTATCTAATCCTTTAGCTGTAAACTGAATTGGGGCCGTTCTTTTTGGAATCAAAACAACAGACTTGATCTTGTTGCTTTTCTGGTAATTTCTCCAATAATTTGACCTCATTTTTAGAACTATTTAATACATTGTGATGAATGTTACAGCCTATTTTTGAAAGCATTTCTTGCCTTTTCCTTTCTTCACTTGAGGGTAATTGGTGCTTAGGCCTGGTCGACATATATAGCAATTACAGACATCAGAATTTATTCGTAGTTGGCATAGTCTGTAAAAGTTTATTATTTATTTATTTATTTACAAACGTGAAATAATAATACAATTATTCTTACACGTAAAAAAGGAGCACTGCCTGCCAGGACCTTCGGCTCGCTGATGTAAAAGTAACAGATAGTTAGCTTAAAGGTCTTACATACAAAAGGAGACAAGAAAACTTAATTAATTAAGACTATGGTAAAAATATAGTAATTATGTTAGAGGAGCAAACATCAAATCAATTTTTTGAATCCTAATTTAACTAGAAATTCTAAAATGTTTCTTATATTTTCTGAGGAAGTAGTTCTTAACAGTGTAGAAGGTCTTTGGTTTCGGAAGATATTTTTCCTGATTTGTTCAAGATGTGGGCAGTCGTCGAGTAGGTCGCAGACCGTTAAAGATGGTGAGCGACAGTGTTGACAGCATGCAAGGCTGGAACTATTAAAGACGTATGAGCGTGTGGCGATTGTATGCCCTAGACGAAGGCAGACAAATGATTTGATATCGTTGCACGGCAATTTAATGGGTAGTTTGGTTTTATCATGTTTGGATTATTTACGATATAATGATAGGAAGAGGATAAAAGTTTATTAAATGCTTTCTTTTCCAGGTCAAGAAGAGCTAGTCGATAAAATCCTCATATACCCAATGGAAATTAGGAATTCGTACTACAAAAATGTATTAATAAACTTAATAAAACTAATCAGCTTTTCAAATTTGTGATAATATTGTGGATTGCGATTTTTGTGTACCAAAGTTAATTTTTCTGCCACACGGAGCGCACACTTTTAATCTATTCGCTTTGTGATCATATTTATGCGTTACGTGGCCCATTGTCGGATGACTTTTATGCACCTACTGATGCTGTACTTGTTCACTAAATTGAAAGAATAATGATGAAAAATGATGATTAAAAATCTGACAATACAAATTATTTTTAATTTCGAACAGTACGAAATATTTGACATTTTCGGGTTTTCACAAAAAATTAGATATTTTGAGTTGAGATGTGCATAGAATTTCAAACCAAACTGATTTCACGTATATGAGTAGCCAGTATCAAACCCCATTGGCCGTTTCGTATGACATTTTTGTCAAACCTATCGCACGTTCAAGCCCACGTTGGCAAGTCTGGTAAGAAGGGAATCCCAAATACATCTCAAACATTAGGCTATTATTATTAAAAAGATGAGATTCTAAGTGAATCACAAGGATTTTCAACTATTGCTTTTGAAGCCACTACCGGTACATGCATACCGGTATACATATGTATACGAAGATGGCCAAAATATTTTCTTCCTTCTCGTTAGCTATCCCTTAAATTTGTTCTATTGCCTAAATATTGAGATACCTATTTGTTATTACAATTTTTTAATTTGTAATATTTTCATAAATTTTGGGGGGTTTTCAGGATCCCCATAAAAATAGTTAAAATGAGTTTTTTCTAATAAATCATGGGGTGCAATTTTTAGGGTGAATTAAGTAGTAATGATTCACGGAAAATTGCATTTTTCCCATAGGGACTCAATAGCACATTTCAAAAAAATCTTTTTGTGAGCCATCCTAATGTATCATAACTAATGTATGCAATTTCCATATGCCATAGCTTTTTTTTTAGCCCATTTCCCTGATTTCAAAAATTATTATTATTTTTTACTCCTCGCTTTATGTATGTATGGAGGCAGTTACGTGTGTATGTATGCGCACACATTAGACCCCAAATACATTTTGAAGTCGAAAACTACATATTTTTTTGTAGTTTTTATTTTACCTGCTCTCATCTAAAATAACACCGTTAAAATTTCCTCATATAATTGCCAATCGGGTTAGTGCGAAAGTTTTATGTGTTTTCTTTCCTTTCTCCTTTGGGAACCATTACCATAGCATTTTCACTCCGTTTGCGGTTATTAGTTCTCATCAACGGACGGTCATGGTCTGATTACATTGCTGGTCAACACATTTTGCGTGACCACAAAAAACTGCATGTACGTAGTTGGTTTCACCGCATTTTTTGGAAGGGTTGCTTTGACGAAATTTGCGCCGGCGATACAAAAGCGGTGCCTACGAGTACTGCAGCAAAGGACTGGCTAGTCGGCTGTTTGGCGTTTTTTATTGTTGGACCAATGATGCCAGCGGTGACCAGCAACGGATGTAACGGTTGACAAACAATGCACTAAATGGACGGATTGCATGGTTCGCAGCCATTGCAGGACGGCAACCATCCACGCCATGCACTTGATTCGCTCCAGCACTATGTGAAATTTTCGCAAACAAAAGTCCAAATCAACTCTTCTACTTCGGTTGATGTAATTTATTTTTAGTTTTTTCTTTTGTTGTGTGGTATTAATGCAATCTTTTTAATTGTCATTGTTTGCTGTGCATTTTAATGCAAAATATTGCATTTATTCATCCAATTGCACAGTTCAGTGCGTTACGAGGTGAGCTTTCATACATACGCACACGTGTTAATGCTCAATATTGTATGTGTGTGGGTTTGCGTTTAGTCAAATCGTACGGCTGAAATTTGGTTAATTTCTCTGAAAAACTATCCAGTCATAAAATAAAAATAATTCTGCTTTTGTGTTTTTATGATTTCCGCTACTCCCTGTAGATTCGGGAGATTCCAGGCATAGTCCAATTTAAGAACTTGGTATTATAAATATGATACATACATATGATAAGAATGGATGTGAAGGCAGCTGAAGATCTATGCCCCACTCAAGACGAATGTTTACTCCGGACAAGGCCGCAATAGACGTATAAATATTAATTAAATAATAACTCTCTTTTATTTCTTATACTCTTCCGCAAGAATATGAATATCGAAATTGATCTCCAGAAACTTGATCGCCATTGCCCATTGATCAATAATTAACTTTCTTTTTTCTTTTAGGTTAGTAAACCAATCCATGCGTCTATTCCTCTTTTCCATGGCACTTATTCGGAGACAAAGCAATGCATTTTGACATAAAAAATATTTAGGGACAAGTATTTGCATGGGCAGATACCTTTAAAAGCGCTCGCTCCGCTAAATGGCCTGAAAACAGGAATCGCAAATCTACAAACAAACTTCTAACGCAAATAGGAAAGAAGGTGAGAATAAATAAGACTGCAAGCATAGGCCGACTGAGCAGGCAAGCACTGGAAACGGAGTTAGCCAGTTAGTCAGTCAGTATGTGGAACCGTCAGACAGCAATCTGCTGTGGAATGGAGTGAGAACACATCCAGTTAGGAGCACGAGCATTTATAGCCAGCATACAGATACAAAAAGCTGCAGTCAGCCCCCTTCCCCTTCAATGCTCTGGAATAGGATGTTGCTGCCATTGATTGAGCCCAACTCTCCAAGCCACATCATCGATCCCCTCAAACCGCCAAATCTGCTGGAGCACATGCACACATTTAAACACACATACAGTCATACACTCAAATGCGCACTAACACTAGCAAGTATTTATAATGGTAAATGCCCCATAAGCTGCGCGGAAGCCATACAAAAGTCTCACCATAATTAGAAACCGAAGAGGAAACCAGCGTGGCTGAAAAGAAAAACATAAAACACTGGGCATGTAAACACACAAACGAGCCTGCAGCAAAATGAAGAAGAAGAGTAGGCTAGAAGAAAAGTGAGTAGCAAATATAAATGGTCGTGCAGAAAAACGCAAAGTTCTATGGCTAAGCGTGGAGTCAGTGCGAACTCGCTACTTCATGCAACCCCAAATGCAACAATAATGGCACCAACGCCGCCACCTTCATCATTATCGTTAACACGAGAGATCCGGGACGCCAGCAAATCCATTAAAACTCCACTTTGCAGCGACGCCAGCGATGACGGAGCAAAACAATTTCCCTTTTACTTGCTGCAGTGCAGCAAAAATTCACGAACACGAGTACTCCGCACATAGACGCAATTGAAGTTATGCACTTGTGGTGGTGTTGCTGCAGCCGGCGGTGGCATGCCACCAGCCATGCGAGTATGTATAACAATTTCAAGGTTTCAAGGCCCAGTAGCATAGAAACTCACGATCGAGAACATGGAAAGTTTGCAGCCGACAAGCACAGACACAATAACAGCAACAACAGCAACAACTGCAAGAACAACCAACATGCCACATCGACGGCAGTCAGGGATGTGGCCGTATGTTCATGGCCATGGCAGTGGCAATGATATTGATAATGCCTTACTTTGTTGGTGGCAAGCACGCAGCACTTGGCAGTCGTCAGTTGGCGAAACGAGTCGTTTGTAGCCCGGCGTGTGAGGTGTGGCAACTGCAGAAGTAGCAGCTCCGCTGGAGCTCGTCGTGCGCTATGCGACTTCTGCACAGACTCTATTACGTTCCCAGCAACCAAGTGAAGTAATAACTATGTGCATATGACTGCATGGGTGCATGTAGATGTGTGCTGCTGTTGCATGCAATGCGTTTGCGCAATGAGAGTGTGGTATGCTCTCATCACGTTCTCAAGTCGACAATTATGTTGCATGCAATGCAGACACACACACACATATATATATATATGTATATGCACATATGTATGTGTGTTCGACTAGACTGTTCTAGTATATAGACTAGCGAAATGGTACTACTACCACCAATTCGAGACCTTTAATGCACGATTGTGTGTAAGTGTTGCGCTGCAAGTGAAACTTTAGAAAAAAAACTATTTTAAAATGACCCAAAATTGATAGATTAGATATGTTGGAGCTGCGAAAACGCATGGCCTGATATACCTACCTAAGAGTCTGTGTAGTTTAGAGTAGCATCCTTGCGACAAGAGGTACATAGGACTGGGAAAGCGTGAACTTACACACATACATATGTACATATGTATGTAGGTACATTAAATGCAACTGATTACGTCAACATATTTAGCTTGAATTTCAGGCGCAAATATCCCAAAAATGCCGGGGATCAATGAGCACTTTTGGGTTAAGGGAATTGTAACAAATTGTGGTTTTGGAAAGTTTTGCAATTTAATCTGTATAATGGTTGCGGTTGCGCCTAGTTGAAGGTCTCGGTTTTTATTCAGTAACTACATCAATTTTATGACATCTAAATTATATACTGAGTTGGGCTGTGTGCTTCAAAATAGTTATACTTTAACAGATTGCTGCACTCTGAAATTATGAATATGCTGCAACCAAATATGCCATTTCTTCCCTAAATTTCTCCACTCGCATCCCTCCGTACAATTCCCGCCCCTTTTGATTAGTCTTAAGTCCCTTGAAAGCAGAAGGGCTATGCTTTTCTTGTGTTTTGTACATGGCCATGTGAGAGGTGTAATCGATCGTCCCGCATTACCTCCAACTATTCAATTTTTATTCATGCGAGAACACTTCATTTTAATGTTACTTTTTGCCTCAAAATCCTCACTGCGACTTACGCAAGAAATGCCCTATCTGTGCGTCCACTTCCAAAACTGAGAGAGACTTCGAATTCTAATTTGCTTGATTTTTTTTTGCCCAAGAATGTGTTATCTAAATTATTATGCACTTTAGTTCTAAGTTAGCGTTTTAGGCAGTAAACGCCTTTGTAGTTTATTGACGTTTTGAAATAAATAAGAAATAAAGGTTGAACGTGAATATTGCAACTGGGGCTAATACCCTTTAGTTGGGGGTTCCAGAGCTGAAGGCGAGACTCGAAATCAGCTAAACAACTGCTGAACACGTATGTATATATTTAATTTTTGCTTATGATTTAAGCTTAAGCTTGGTAATATGCAACAAGAGTGCAGAGTCAATAGTTCATTTATGTATTCATTCATTCATCAGTTAAAGTACAACTCAAATCGATTACTAAAGCTTAATTATAATATAAGCAATACGGCGAGATGCATTAGTCACAATTGCAAAAGCGTATCTCCAGATTAAGTTTTGACTTAAAACTGTCTCGTGAGTTAGATATGGTATGTCTAAATTTGTAAAAAAGTGGTTAGATTGCCTTATACGAGTACAACGGTACGCGGTTCATTTTGACTAAAATTGGTCTTGTAATAAGGTAAACGGAACATGTTTCTGAGTCTAAGGTTTCGAGCAGTGCAATCGAAAAGTATTAGCTCCAGTAGGAAGTGACATTTGATATGAGTCGTGGTTATGCCCCCCCCCATTCCTAGCATTGGTAATGCCAACAAAAGGCATTTGCTTTTATAAGCAGGCAAACCTCAAGGCCAACGAAGGGAATGAACTGCAAATATAGTGAAATTTTTTTGACCCTCCTCAATTTTTAAAGATGAACCCATGTAAAATTCATCCCAGATTATGTTGAAATACTCGACTTTTGATCTAACAAGAGAAAAATACAAATTCTTCAGCATTGAAAGATCTTTAAACTCTTTTGGATTTCTTACTACAAACCCGAGCGTAGACCTAGATTTGGCAGTCATAACGTCTATTAGAACAGCATTTTCGATGCAAATATTATATAGCCCCAAAGTATTTCTTTTCATAAATTTTTGTGAGGGTGGTAGTGCCAACTTGTAATCGAAATCAAACGCAACTTTGCGTCTACTGAAGGACAAGTGGGGGCATTTACCAGCATTAAGAGGTGAGGAGTTATCATCACACCAAGCTTCCAATCTTGTTAACCCTCTTGAAGTCTCATGCAGCCAGCTACGTCCTCTATACGACTGTAAATTTGTAAGTTCTCTGCATACATAAGACAACGCGATGGCAAAAAACATCTGGAATATCATATCACCAAAGATTAAGAACAATAATGGGCCAAGCTGGCTGCCTTGAGGTAAACCAGAGGTAACTTCGATGGCGCTAAATTTTATATTGTTAATACGAACGAGTTGAGTTCTATCAGTGAGATAAGATGCAAACCACTGAGGAAAAATACCAAGTAGAATACTAACGACACTAACGAAAGTAGGCTCGAATCTCCGTGCATGAAATAGCAAAATGAAGAATAAGCGTTTCCTAATAGCAGGCAATGACAAACTCCCGAGTGTATTTCTGCTTTTTGAATGGCATCTCCTCATAAAAAATATCTGCCGTTTGGACACGGCTTAAAACTGTATGCCCCACCATTTGTGGAACAACTTCAAGATGTACGCCACAAATAGGAGGAGGAGCTCGGTCAAGCACCTTAAAAAGTGTCGGTGAATATGACCTCGCATAGTTGGCCTGTTTCAAATTGTCTAAAGACAAAATTTGCACATAAACTTAAATTCGTAGCAATAGACCTACCCTTAACAATGCCGGGCTGATAAGGCGATATGAGATTGGTGAGATCAAATCATACACCAGTTTCCAAAGAGTGTAGGTATACTAGAGATTTTGCAGGTCAGGCGATAATTTTGGACATCCGACTTGCTTCCAGACTTATGTAGCGATATGATAAAAGATTTCTTCCAATTATGTAAAAATCCAACAGAAGCCAGCGATTTATTATAATAAAGATTATGGCTAACGGTTGAGCCAACGATGTAGCACAGTTCTTTAATAAATAGGAGGGAAGCCGTCTTCTCCAGGAGCCGAGTCATTTGCCAAGGCCGAAAGGCCCCCTCTTTACTGATGTACTATTAAATGAGAGCTGGAAACCTTTCAATGGCAGTGCGCTTTTAAAAGTTGTACGAATTTCAGTTAGAAATTAATGAATTTTATGTTTGAAACCTAAAATTTTATGCCAGGTGGATTTCCCAGTTAAAAGAAGGTTTAGTTTAGTTAGTTTAGTTTAGTTTAGGCTAACTTGGCTATTCAGTAATGACCCCATGACATACAAAAACTGGTTCCTAGTACTTATTGCGAAGAGAGAATACGAATGCTAAGACTTCGGAAGCTTTAAATTACAGCAGATTCCTTGATCGTGACCTGCTAAATACTGGGGGTAACCCAGGAGCTGCTAGTCAATTAAAAGGAACCGTAAGTCTCTTAAGATCTGCCGACATTATTTGCGTTCATACATGTCGATTTTTTTTGCTCAACAAACATCAAATACGGATTTTGAAACCTCTGTTCTTCTTTTCCATGTTGCCTCTTTCCAGTAATCGCGTACATTATCTTTATTTTACGTAAACGAGTTCATGAAAATCTCAGAGTTGTAGTTGTTGTAAAAGTTCGGCATTATTAAAATTTTAACATAATTCTTAAAATCTTATTTTTTAATCGTCTCGAGCAGTTCGCCAAGGATAAAATTATCTGAAAGCGAAAATTTCGAATGAATTTTTCCAATTACTCAATAAATTTGTTGGCAAGTTGCATAAATGGCTCAACGCAAATGCAAAAATTGCATAAATAATTAAGGAAGAAAAACACGTTTCAGAAATTGCATAAAGCGGTTGAGCAAGAATGCAACAACAAAAACTCCACCAGCAACAATTTCATGACCAAACAACTTTGCTAACCACCAGTGTGGACGGAAAAAAATGCAAGAACAGGAAAAGTGGGCGACTAAGTGACATAAAAATGCAAGAAAAAGATGAAGAAAAATCGAAAACAAAAAAGAGCAAAAGGCAAAACCAGAAGAGTTAAGTATGTAAGAAGGATGCAGAAATTATTCACTGAGGCCATGAAAACCACTTCTTTCCCGCTGCTGCACCGAAAGAGCAAAAGTAAAACTGGCATTTGCCTATATGCACACATACATACATGTGCCTATGTCCATATGTATGCAGCAAGAGGCGCGGTGAGGTTCGCAGAGGAAAAAGAACTGCAAAGCAGTCGCACAGTCGAAAGTATCCAGATGAAGCCGCAGTGCCAACTGCAGCAAATGAGTTTGTAAATTTGTGTGTATTATAGCATTACAGATAGACTGAGTTGCAGGCACAGAGCGCGCTGCAGAGAGCACGCTGCAAATACAGAAATGCACACGCACACCAGTGCAGTGGCCACGGAGTAGCAGCCGCTTCGTACATAGTGGAGTTGCAAGTTGTCATTGTTGTTGTGGCGGTTGTCGTTGTTTGTTGTACATAAGCAGAAGTGGTTTTCAAGGTCTGGGTCCGCATGTTGCAAGCTGGTTTCGTGCAGCATTCTAGACGCGCATTGCCGTCACCGTTCTGTATGTGGCAGCATGAACTGGCAGCTTCGCCAGCAGCAACTGCGGCAGCAACATTCATGTTGTGCAACCAACTGCAAAAGGCATGCAGAAGTGAAAAAGTTCGTTGCAAGTGGAGTTGCAGCGAGTTGTGGCGAGTTGCGCCACCGCCTTGCCCTTGGACTTGCACTTGAATTTATGACTCGTTTGTTTTTTGCACTTTCAACTGCAGCTACACACATACATACATACACACATTTACGTGTACGGACTTACATATACAATAACGACTATAGTTGTTGCAACATGTCACCGCGCAGCAGAAGCCGAGGAGCATCGTCGTCAAACACGTTTCATGCTGCATGCGCGCTTGTGGCTGCTCGTTGCGTTGCCACTTTGTAGTTGTTGGGTTTTTGTTTTAATGGCAGTTGTTCCCATGGATGAGGATGAGGTGCAGTCGTGCGACGCTGCTTTTCCTTTGGCTGCACAGCATGTGTTGTTTGTTGCCAGTGAAGTGGGCTGGCGAGGAGTGGAACGGCGGTAGGGCAAGTGGGTGGAGAGCTGGAGAGCAGGAGGGTCGGCTGGTGAGGATTATGGTTTTATGCCTTTTGCTTCCTGCTTTGCCTACACAAGTACTTTGGCAGGCGAACGAACGCAATGAATAAGCGTCCGACTGACTATCTGACTCTCTCGCTGTGCGACTCAACCTTCCGCCCTCCCCAAACTCTCGACCGCCGTCCAATTCCAATTGTTCTGCCATATCGGCCTATCTCCCTGCCGCAGTGTTGCTGGAAGCATGCAAAGGATGGCAGCGCGGGCTGCCGGTATTAAACATGCGAAATTTCGTGTTGGTGTGAAGTGAAGTGTATCTACAATACATACAAGCAGAGTTCTGTATGCACATACACAAACACACACGCATATATATTGTATATTAAAGGGCGTGCGAATGTGTTTAGATACATTTCACCCGGCATAGGCTGTCAGCGCGCTTGGTGCGGGCAATGGTGTTGCAATTGTTGAATTGCTGCTTGTTCTAGCTGCTCTTATTTGCATTGCTCTCCTGAAGCAGCAGCAGAAATAAAATCGACGTGGAGTTAAAGGCGTAGAGGCGATATTCAAGCGATAGGTGGCTCAACTCAAACTCAAAGAATTGGTGTTGTACGAACTTTCCTCACTTTTCAAAAATTTTCCCACTTTTGATTTATTTTTTTTTTGGTGTTAGAGTTCCTGTTTGTACATAAATACACATACATGCATATGTATAAATGTATGTATGTGTGCTAGTATGTATATAAATCTATAAATTTAGCCTCCAGTTTCCTCGTTCGACATACTCGTATTACATAATTTGATGTTGAAGGTCAATTTTTTTATAATTTTGTAAAAGCCTTTACACACATACATAAATACATAGGCACATATGTAAGTACATACATATGTATATGCCGTGATAGGTCTCCTCGTTTTTCAAGGCTTTAGGTTATACTCAGAGTTCTCTCTTTGCGGTACTGAACTTGTAATGACACTTACAGTGACTTTGAGTCTGGGGGCTATTTGAATTTAATTTATTTACAACTCTCATTTTACACGGTATTTTTACACGGTTGACTAATACATTTTTTTACACGAAATTGTCGTTTTTGCACGAATCTCAAATCAAAAAAATGTTTTCTGAAAAAAAAATAATTGCTAAGAGAATGCCTTATTAAGTAACAATTTCGTATAAGATTCCGTAAAGATACATTCATATGTACATAGGTTAGGTTAGGTACTTATGGTTGCCCAGAGAGTGGGCCCACTTGGTCGAAGAAGTTTGGTTCATCCTTTGTGATACCATTGCAAGAGGGGGAAAAGAGGTGAAGGAAAAAAGAGGACGAAAGGGAAAGGGTTGGGGAAGGTTGAGTGTTTGTGAACTACGAACGGTGACTAGTCTGCGGTTGTGTTAACCTCTTTATGTTACTGATGAAGTTCATCAGATTTTTGTTTTCAATACCTGCTATATCAGCAGGCGCAGAAAAGAAGTGAGAACCAAGATGCTTGAATCTTAGTCCCGCGAGAGCTGGGCAGCTGAGGAGCAGGTGCTGAGATGATTCCACCTCATCCTCCATACAGCTGACGCAAAAAGGAGTCTCACGGCATGTATACCCCGCGGACAGTGTCTCGTGAGGATACCCACGAAGTTTGAGAGATGAGATTTTGTCATCCTCAGAATATCCCTCGAACGCCTTCCAAACGTCCCCAGAAGGACTTCGCGACCTTACACCTTCGTGTAACTAACCAAGTCCGACTGTGCATTAAATTTTCAACGTAATCCTTAGGTCGCATGCAGGTGGATAATAAATATTGTACCAGGTGGCGCAAAATTAATCCTCCAGTTTTCTTAACAAATTTTTGTACTGAATGAAAAAAAAATTATTAATTAAAAAATATTATTTTGAGTAATGGAAATCTTTATTTGACCTTTACGCGCTCCATTCCTTATCTGTTTCTCTACTGCAGCTGTCTGCTTCAGAAGGGTCACATAAGGCTCAATTTGCAAAAATTATAAATATTCCGATAGGGTTATTAATTTTGCGTCACCTTGTATCAGTCGCGAATAACAGAATTTTTACAACGAAAAAACCTACTGATTTGAATAAAACCCGACAGATCTGACATATCTACTGATGATAGCATTTTTGGTCCAGTCCGTAGTAGACGTGAACACTGGTTATCAAGAAGCTATGAATGGCTGCAAAATTGATTATTTATCCTTGCATTTTTATATGTATTTCCATAAAAATCAAGTACTATTTGTAGTATAAACTACATAAATAAATTCTAAATTTATTGCACTAATCTGCCAAAATAGTTTATGGATTAATTTTTTTGTAGTAAAAATTGTTTTTGTTTTATAAATACTTAGGTATTATATCGCCCTAAATTAGTCAGGACATTCATTCATTCTGAGTTTCTTAACCAATTCGAGGATTCCGACTGGGTGTTACCCTGCAAATGGAGGGGTTTATTCCGGGGTTATTTGCTTCCAATTTCGAACACCAAATGGTATTCGCGGGAAGCTTTTACATGGCCGAAATGCACTCGGAGACTTGCCATTACCTATTGATGGGCGAACGTTACTAGAAACAACTCTTTCTATCATTTCATATTTCGTGTTCACAGGGAGTTTCGAACCACTGAATGGCAATTACGCTCAAACCCACTCGGCTACGGCGGTTGCCATAACGTCCCATATTTGTATGTATATACATACATACATAAATACAGGAGTAGGTGTGTATTTACTGGAATCACTGCATTATCAATATGCAAAACAAGACAGCTTATTTTGATACCATACACCAACAATGCCATTACCTACTCTTTGGCGCAACCGATACTCTCTAGAATAAATGGCATTTCTGTCAAATCCGACACTGTTTGTTGTAAATATTTGCATTCAAGCATCAAAACACTGCCAATATGATGTTTATGAGCATATATGTATATGTGTGTGTAAATGTGCAAGAATATTTCGAGATTAATACCGTTTCTGTACAGACACCACCTCGAAATATTTGCTTTCCCCAAATGTAACAATGCATATATGTATGTATGTATGTATGCACGTGCATATGCATGGAAACAAGTAGCTGCATTTATAGTATGTCTTGAACTGCAAACCAATCCACATATGTATATATCTACATACACACATAGACATGGCATGGTCGTGATAATCGTGCGTACATACATGAATAGTTCGCCTATGAACGTACACATATGCCTGTATATATGTATGGATGAAAGCAGGATTGGTATCAATTAGTTGCAGTCTATGTAGATAGGTATGTGTGTATGTATGTAGGGGTTCTCACTAGACAGAAACTGAATATTCCGACGCATTATTAGGTGTAAACATCGCACAACAGAGTAACTAATTTGAAAAAGTGATTTTCTAAAATTCAGCAAAGCTCAAAATTCAGGAACTTAATCGACATACATGCATACATGCTCTTGAGAACACATAATTAAGTATCATACTTGGAGTACAACTTTTACAGCATTCGCTATATTTTTCTTGTTACATGTTTTCGTTAATTTTTATGAAAATATTGTATATATGTACTCGTATAGTATATGAACATACATACATCATCGTCATCATTGTTAGATCAGCAACTCAGTCCGGGTTTTGGCATGCTGTAATATTTGTCTCCAGTTCGATTTATCCCGCGCTTGAGTTCTGCAACAAGGCATATCTACCAAATAACTCACCGTCCCGATCTACGCCATCCAACCAACGGAGTTTTTGTGCACGTACGCAGTAGGATTTTCTTCGGTGGGAATGCTGCGTCTGCCCATATAATTTGACCAGCCCAACGTACACGATCAAGCTTTATTGTCGCGACATTATCCGAGTGCTTATACAGTCTTTGAAGCTCGTGATTGAATCGTACTTTCCGAATGCCGTTTTCGCAAACAGCGCCAAATATTTTTCGTGGTGTTTAGCGTCCAAGTTTCCCTGGCGTATATGGAACAATAAAAATACAGTAATTTGTTATTTTGGCTGGTCTACCAAAAAAGCGACATTCTAGGTGTCTTTGTAATGCAATGTAACTTCGCTTCCCGGCAATTTCAGTCATATGTACATACATATGAATTTACATATAAAACAAAAAAACTTATAAATCAATGTTCCAAACTTTGTATAAAATTTACAAAAATTTAACAAATTTCAGAAAGCATTCATCAACATTTTCAACTTTTTAATCAGAATTTATAGCCCACTAAACCTTAGTTAATATAATTAATTATTTAATTCGCCTTAAAATCGTGTTGATTTTTGACAATTTTTATTGCATTTTTCTCCATATAAAAGAATTTCGAATATGTTTGGCTGGTGCAAAATTAATCATCCAGTTTTGTTTTAGAATCACTACTGAATACGCTTTTGGGCTGAATGTATGTAAATCTAATATTATTATATAAATAATTCTCCTGACTTTATTAGGTGCAATCAAACTGTATAAATACAGTGCACCTAACTCGCATTACGCCTTCTTTTGCTTCTGACAAAAAACACCACATTTTAAATACATTTATCAACGCTTTCGCAATGCCCAGGAAACTAAGTTACTTTTGGGTTAAATGACTCAGCCACCTCGCTAAGAAATATGCGGCATTTCATGGGTACTTTAGAAGTTGTCGACTGCTTTGGGAGGAGTTTTATCACCGCCTAGCTATCAGTGAAAATGTCGATAACTTCTCCAGGTATCGCCGTTAAAAACACTATAGTTATGGGGCAGCCGCAAACTGAAGCATATCCCAGATGTTCGTAATACACAGCTCCTCCCACCCAGCCCGGCTTACATCGTCTCGCCCCTGCCTTTCTCTTTAGAGTAGGGGCTCGTGAACCTCGTTGTCGCAGGCAAAGTCTACCAGTCCGAGAAGCTTCAAAATAAAGTTAAGATAATATCGTGGCCGTGGCCTGTGCTTGTCTATTTATTTAAGGTGTTCTATGTTATTGCTATACTGCAAGCGATATGCGTATTTTGCCTGTAGATCTTCTGGAAGAAGGTTTAGCTTTCATAATCCTTTCGATGGCGTTTGTTTTCGTTTTTCATTTTCGTTTTGGCATTACACCGGTTATGAGAACAGTTGCAGGCCTCTCTTTTAACGTCCACACCCTTCTTAAGGATACTCCACCACACCATAGTATAAAATTGGCCTAACAGGGGTAGAGCCAGGGTAATATTCTGGGTTGCATACCTAATTTTTTTCCTAATTGACCTGCTGTTCACCGCCATCATTGCTTTGGGTGCTCTATCTGCAACTGTGAGTCCCCAATTTACTTTCCTATCCAGCCTTCTCCGTAAATCTAAGGGGGTTTTCCGCTAGGTATACTTGTTCAAAAACAGGTATTTTATGTCTCCTGATAAAAAGTCGGCAGCTTTTAAGAAGAGGGCATTTGTTTTGGCTCAGAGGGTCATTTAACCGAAGCGAAAGGTAATACACAAGTCTAATTGGTCGCGAGTAATTGATGTGTGTATCATCTGCATACAGGTGATTGTTAGCTTTTTGTTTGCAGTTGACAATGTCGTTTACAAAAATACTATTTTAATAGTATCTTGAGCTAAAACTGCATACTAAGCATTCAAGAAGAGATGGCTTTCAATGCTTTATTCAGTTAAGAAATCTAACAGTCTTAGCGGCTGGATTACTTAGTATGGAGTTCTAGTTTTATGCCTCCTTGTGGGAAGTACCTGTGCAAGTATGTCGAGCTTAACGATCGGTTTCAAACCCACTAACATTGAATAAGTACATTTACGTACGAAGAAAACAATTGATCTGAAGTTAAATGCAGGTTTTTAATTATTTTTTTTTAAATTAATAGCAACACCCCCATTTGTGTAAGAAGCCTGTGTGTCACATGGCTTTAGCAAATATTGAACTGCTACTATTTTTACTCATATTATTATTATATTATTCGTCAACAATAGAAAAACAATTCGCTTCAACATAGGATTCCATTGCTCAATTTTGTTACGCCATATATCTTCGCAGACCAATAAATGTTTTCCACAGCGTATGTACTTAAGTAGGTGCATAAATATGTATGTATGTATATACAGCCATGGTCATATAAATAGCACATTTAGACTTTGAAAGCAAAGAGTTGAATATGTTTTTAAATAATTATTTTATTGGGAAAAAAGCAACATAAAAAATAAAAAACGTATTTACTTCCACTTTAAAACAAAAAAATGGTCAAAGGAATTTCAGTTCTGATTTAATTTATGAGAACGTTGATAACACACGAAACCTCCTGGACACATAAATAGTACATCCCAAAAAACTCCAAATAAAAGCAAAAATAGCAAACAAATTAGATAGTTAAGTAATAATATTGTTTTACCAGATTAGATTTTGATAACTTCTTCACCGTTTTTGATTACTTCTTCAAGCCGTCGCTCCATGCTTTCTACAAGCTTGTGGCATCTTTCATTTGGAATCGAGTACCAAGCCTCCTCAACTGCGGCCCACAAATCATCAAAATTTTTAAAATTTTTGTTAGGGATTTTGACCTTAACGTCATTTCACAAATTTTCTATTGGATTGAGATCAGGGCTCTGCGCCGGCCAATCCAGTACATTAATTTTTTCTCTTCTGAGCCATTGCTTCACTGTCTTTGCAGTATGCTTTAGATCATTGTCCTGTATAAATGTCCAATATAATCTCTTAACTCAAACACAAATGGCTCCATTTAATTCTGTAGTATATCCAGATACTGAAATCTATCCATTTTACCAACCACGCGAACGGCCCAACGCCATGCGAATAGGCCCAACATCATGCCAGGAAAAACCTCCCAAAACCATGATGCTTCCGCCGCCGAGTTCAATCATCTTTTCTGTGAACCAAGGATTTAGCGCTTGATTTTTTCGACGACGTACAATAGTTTTCCCATCTGGTCCCGTCCTATCTATTTTGGTTTCGTTGGTCCAAAGTACGTTTTTCCAAAACTGAATAGATTTGTCTTTGTGCGGCAAGCCGGTGTGAATATACCTATGTTTTTAAGAGGAGAGGTATTTTTCGGCCTATGCGGCCAAGCAGCTGGGCTTCGTTAAGTCGTCTTCCTACAAGCTTTCTGGACACCTGTAGACCAGATTTATTCCAGTTTATTTCAAGCATTATTTACCGTACCGACTTAAAAGGATCTGCTTTGCTCTTGCGGTTAGAACTCTGTCCACATTAACATCAGTTTTTCGCGGCTTTGGTTTTCTTTCCGTTTTTTTGCTTAGATAGCAAACAGCAAAAAGCACTAATAAAATAGAACGCAAAAAATTTCAGCGAAAACGGTAAATTCCTCGCATAAGGGTAGATTCACACTATGGTGCCGATCACGGTTCGTTCTCGGTCCAGTGTCGGTCCGGTAAAATCTTTCGACATCTACATTTGTGTTCTTACATCGGTCCAGTCGCGATTCATCGTTCGTCGCGTGAACACGTAAAACAGAACAAAAACAAACAAAAAATGGCATTCAATTTTGATCTTGTTGTTGTTGTTCGATCACGCTCCAGCAAAATATTCTTCGAACTTGATCGATGCTGGAGCGTGACTGTACCGAAACTTGAACAGCACGGATAGTGTGAATACAGTCATTGTTTTTCGTTTGTGAATATTTTACCGGACCGAGACTGGACCGAGAGCGGACCGTGATCGGCATCATAGTGTGAATCCGGCCTAAATGTAAGCCTAATAACGGTAATAAATGTAAACAAACAAATTTAGTGGATCAAAGCAGAGCTCGTATTAAAAGTTAAGTTTTTAAGCATATACGTAAGGTTCACATTTGTGCTATTTATCTGTCCATGGCTGTACATCACTAAACTGAAAACTATCATTCATGTACTATACATATATACATATGTATGTATCCATGCAGGCATTTACTTTTCTAGCAAAATCCAACAAATGAGGAATCCATCCTTTGTCATTCTGTTACACACTTCGTTGCTGCTGTTGGTGTAATTTTAAGCAGGTTATGCTGGCAACGCATAGATAAAAGGATATTGTGGGCGGAGTTTTTGTTAATGACATTGAAAAGGATGTGATCGCTATGTAAACAAACTTGTTTATACGTACGTGCTTAGATGTGTGTATGTATGTGTGCAGGAATATTTATGTAGGGTGAAAAAGTATATAGGGAACATTCGCATTCATACAAAATTGTATGGGCAGGTGGCATTTACAGCATACATACACACACACATACATACACACATATTACATGTGCGTATATACATCGAGCGACTCGAGAGAGAAACACGTGCCGGAGCATGATGCGCACCGCTGCACGCCAAGAGAGAGCGGCAGGAATAGAGAGTTGAAGAAGGTGTTACAAAAATCGAAAGTACTCTCATTAAGACAGAGTTTAGGAAAGGAAAGCAGTCAAAAGTTGTTTTTTTTTAATAACTGATTTCTAACTAATCTGAAAATTGAATGTGCATTAAATACCTAAAATATGTATTCTTCGATTCTCTATTATTTCGTTGCTTCGTACCGTTATTAGATATTGCTCAAAAATCTATCTGAGCAAAAAATTACAAAAACAGTACCTATGTATGTACATAGCTATAAACCCAATAAATAAGCTGTGAATATTAAATAAATTTTAACTCTAGAATTGTGTTTGATCCTACCTCATAACAAACCTCAATTGACTGCAAACTATTGGAGAGTTACGTGATTTAAATTTATTTATCTCATCGTCCTATCAGCTTTCAACCAGTTCTATTAAAAGTTTGAAAAAGTGTTTCTTAAACGTTTAATGGTTGCTATTGAACGCAAGCAAACAATTCCAAAACATCAGTTCGTTTGAGGATGAGTCCATAGACTCGTCGAAAAAATACGAACAGCACTTGACCAAAAATAATATTTTTCAGCATTTTTTTCTTGGACATATCAAAAACGT